>JAXQQM020077268.1:0-141914 GCA_034641835.2 Pinus albicaulis | reverse complement strand
TTTAGAATAAATCTCATTTAAAAATAGGTCCCCTTTTTTTATAATATCTTTTTCCTAAATAAAAATAAAATATCCATAGATAAAAGGGTGCATATCACATTTTATTCACAAAGTACACAAACTTAAAAAAAAACTTTCCGATCCGATGTATTAGAAGACCTTTTAACATATTTTGAACATATTAGAAAAACTTTATACTTAGAAATATGTTAATATAAACAACAATCGCACTCGGAATTTTCGAGAAGTTCTTTTAAAGAGTTGTTATTGCTTTGAGAAGTTCTTTTAAAGAGTTGTTATTGCTTTGAGAAGTTCCGATGCGATCGCGCTCAATCGCAATCGCATTTCGGAATAATATTAATTATTGCACTTTTCTATTTTATGATGATGCGATGCGATTTATCGCAATCGCGTTTCGGAAGAGAGTTAAAACATTGCATTCCCTTTAAAATTCCGATACGATCGCGCTCAATCGCAATTGCATTTTCCGAGATAGTATTGAACAGTTCATTCCATTGTAAAATCTCCGATGCGATTGGGATTCGGTAGAAAGCATTTTTGCATTTCCTTTCAAAACAATTTGCGATGCGATTGTCGCAATCGGAAAATTGGCATGAATCATATTCTATTTATCTTGTGCACCATTGAAGACTTGCGATGCAATTGTTATTCCGCCTTTATATTTATTCATCGCATCATAAATGATCAAAAGAAAATTTTAACATTTATTACAAACATGCGCTGATCTCCAATTGTACGACAATATTAATTGAAAATCACATAAAAGATCATGGGTTATTTTGTTTTCAATACGTGAATGTGACCCCTTGAAGAGCAATTATTTTGAAAATATGGGGAGATTAGATGGTAATTAAATAAATAGATCTTTGAATAGCCATTCTCATTATGGTGTTTTATTTCGGCTAAAAGCATTCATTTGAATTGTAGAACAAAAAATTGAATCCGTTCATTTGCAGAACCAGAAAAAATTTTCCCGACACTGAAATGTCAAAGAGAAGCAGAAAATCTAAAGCTGCTTTTGTTGCAAAATCTCATGTGTTAAACATGTCGCCCAAGGAGAAATTGGCGAGGCTCAAGCTAGTCACAGACACCTCCTGTCAAGGATTGGGGAAGTTGACATGGGAGAATGTATACAATTTGATTGAAAAGAGAAACCTAGGGTTATATTGCCTAAAGGAACTGTTCCCGATGAAGACGATTCAAACTCCGACTCTGAAACTCAACTTAGTGCATTGGAAAATTAATTTTTACACCGAGTAGCTGCCCGGGAAAATATTTTTCCCTACTATCAGATGGGTCATTGACAATGTGACCATTCAAAACAGGACTTTTGTTTATGCTTCTGGATCAGTGTTCGGGTCATTCAGGGCAGAAGACATTAAAGCAATGTATCATCTTCCCAACCCGCAAAAGATTTACAACAAAGAATTCCTTAAGGAATATGTTGCAGAACATCCAAACCAGACAGAGCCAATCAAAGAATGGAGGAGTAACCCTGAGAAGCATAAGTAGGAGGCATCAGGTATGTACTCTGTGGAGTCTCTCGCACCTCCATATTGCTATGCTGCAACGATGATGTGTAGGTTGTTCGGAAACGATAACTTTGCTAGATTTTCTATTCAAATGGTCCCGTTAATTCATTCTGCTGTTAATTTTGAAATTATGGATTGGGCTGTCATTTTGTCGGATAAGATAGCCAATCGAATTCTAGAGTACAGAAAAGACAAAAATTTAGGGAATTCCACCCCTTTCCATTTTTGCGCTTATATTTTAGATGCCCTCTATTTCAATTCTGAGTTTCCCATGCTAGGTTGGAAATGGACTCCAAAAGAACCTATCCCTATTCATGTATATCACAATTTCTTGTGGAAAGATCATTTCAAACTTCATGTTTACAGAGTCTGCCATGGTTTTCTAATTCCAATTTACCAAACCATTTTTGGGCACTTCCCTCCTAGACTTTCCAATAAAGCCAAGACTGATTTGACCTCTATCGAAGATTGGTTTGGAGAAGAAAAATTCACTTATATCAAAATTTTTGAGAGTATTTTTCAGCCACATATCCTTCCTCTATATGTCCTAGATAAGCTGTTAGCTCAGGATATTTTCTATCAACTGACAGTTGAAGGAATGCCTAGAATTTTGAAAAGCAATAAAAAGCTTATGTGGCCTACCTTCCCTTTTAAGTGTGGTGACTATACTCTTAATATTTTTTCTCATGCTGAGAAAGAAGTTAGTAATATCTTTGATCTTAAGTTTTCAACAATTCCTGGAAGACAATACGACCCAAGAAAAGTGGCGTATGATTTTACTACCTCTGTTTCGATTGCCCAGTTCGAACATGAACCAGACATTTTTGATGATTTATTTGTTTCCATGGATAATATATCCCAAGTTTTTGATTCAGCCAAGTCCAAGTTGCAGCCTGAGGACATGAAATTTTTTTTGTTGTTTAGAAGCCAGAGGTTACTTAAAGTGCCTCTTGATCAGTTGAGAGCTCCCATACAGGAGAAAGCATCACAACAAGCAGGAAGTACTTCTGGTAAAGAAGTAACAGGAGCTGATCCTGTTCTAGGAAAAAAGGATGACAACAGCAAAGCTGACACTGCCAAAATAGAAACAGTTGCTAAAAAAGATACACAGAAGCCTTTAGTTCAAACACAAAAAGTGAACACGGGTACTGATGCCCATGTATATATTGAGAAAGGAAGCACAAGAATTATAAACACTGAACAGGCACCCAAGAATGATACAAACAATAATACAGGTTCTCAACTTGGAGAACAAATAGATACTGAATTGGTTGTTTCTCCTCATTTGCTAAATCAATATCAACAATTTTCCCAGCAGATAGGATTGCAAAACACTCCTCCAGTTGATGATCCCAAAGATCAGGATGTGGAAATCATTCCTGAAAACCCCACTGGAGAAATTATGCTAAAAATAGAAGAAATCCCTCCTTTAGATATATTCTATAGTCCCAAACATAGGGTTGTGGTGAGAAAACAAAGAAAAAGGAGGAGAATGGATCAAGATGCCCAATTGGCATCACATGGGGAATTTCTAAATATTGTTTATAAAAATACTGAGGTGGACCCATCTGAGGATCTCACCAAATTATCTCAGTATGCTAGTGCCTATAGTGCTGCCACTATAGATAAAGCTTCCGAAGTCTCACAGCTGGTAAAAGAAAATGATATGCAAATTGCTATTTTTGAAGAACAGGTTGTAGGTGATCAGCAAAAGACTATTCAGTTAGAACAGCGGGTACAGGATGCAGAACTCAGAACTAAACAAATAGAAAAGCAGCTCAGCCTTTAAAAGAAAAATATTGATGAAGAAGCCTTGGGAAAACAATAGTAGTTGATTCAAGATGTTGAAAAGCTACAAAATCTTTTACAAAATGAGAGAAATTCAAAGGTTGAATAGGAAAAAATGTTCCAATCAGAATTGGACAAGTTCAAGGAGTATCCTAAGTTAGACCAATTCATAACTGAAGCTCTTGAAATAAACAAACTGCTATCTCAACAGTTAAATGAATTTTGTCTAAATTTGACACAAATTGAGACTTTGTGCGAAATAACATCATCTTTGATAGATAAATCAGTCACTCTTAGGCAAGAAATTGAGGATGTTGATAAAATTTCCGATTTTCTTTCATGGCAAGATACAAAGCAAGGAAGAAAAGCTAATCTTCCTAGAATTGAAAAGAGACAGAAGGAAATTTTATTTATGGAATGGGAACAACAGTTAATGAAATCAGAAAGAGCCACATCAAGGGCTAAAAGTTTAATGAATAATACAACACAATTGATTAATGACAGCTTGTATGCTACCAATTTGATCTCAGATTGTACCCCAGGCAAGCTACTTAAAGTAAAAGAAGCTGATTCCAGATGGAAGGAAGATATAATCAATAACAATCAACAGATTAGCAAACTTCAAGGAATTTCATGGGATAATATGTGGTCTTATCTGATCAAGCCACACAACCAACAGATGGCCATCAAATTCCTTTCGAATGCTATTCAATGTATCATTCCTGAATTCTCTGATGCTACATACACTGGGTAGTTACATTAAAAAATGAGTCGGCCAACAGAAGTCCAAGATATGCTCAATATTTGCCACCTTCGCACATCCACTGATGATCAATGAGCTAGTCTACCAATAGCTTGCATTTCAGTTTCAGATATTTTTATTTTTAGATAAATTGTAGGAATAATTTTAGTTATTTTGTTTTGTTAAGTAACTATTTAAACCCCTTGCATGCATTTAGAAATGGGTCCTTAATTTGTAATATTTTTTACTTGGAGATTACATTTTTTTACTCCATTTACTCCTATATTCTTTTATAAAGGATCGCATTTGGTGATTCTGTGCAGAATTATTTTTTAAGAGTTGCATTTCTATACCTTGGATTTGATTTTGCATTGGGATTGCTGGATTAGAGTATCAAATTACATTTGAAAGTCTCAAAATGGATATGGTATTTATATCTATTCACTATTAGTTTCTTTTGTTATATGATATTCTCTTTTAAATTTGCTATTGTTTATATGTACTTTGTTTTACAATATTTCTTTATATATATCATTTCTAAGTATATTGGAAATATTTATCTTTTAAAGGTATATGTAAATGATATACAATGATGAATACAATATGCTAATATAACTCAGTTTAATTTCTTAAACAGAGTTATCTTTATTTGTTGCTACACATTTCAATTAAATTATAATACATTTTTATGGTTATTGTTTAATTAGGCCTGACCCCGTGTTAGTGATTTATGATGATTGGCAAGCCAAATGATAGTGTAACATCAAACCAGTCTTTGGAGCCTAAGGACCTAGCCTTCCTGGAATCAGGGAGGGCTCTCTCTATTTGTGTAAGGGATATCTGTGTGTTTGCTTATTGTGTTCTGCATTTAGGCTAGTTATGAAGTAGGTTTTTTGGTTTTGGTTTTTAGGTTGTGAGGAATGAAACTGATCAAAGATATAAGATAGGTAAAAATATGTCAAATCAACTGGGCTATGGGGTCGAAGATGTCAAGAAAGCTTTCAGATGGTGATACAAGGTTGTTGAAGGGTTGATTTGATTCGAGGTAAAATGGATCTTTGGGAAAAATGGAGTAATATGGACATCAAGTTTGTGAATAACAAAGGATTTCAAGCACAAATAGTTTAATAGCTGACATAAACATGGTAGGGAAAACCATTAATCATGAGAAATGTAACTTTAAGCTAATCAATGCATAGAAATAAACATTCAAGCCATGCATAGAGATATATAACTCTCTAACTTTGGGAAATGGCTATCAGAATTTGGGGAAATACACTTAAGATAGACAAACAACTCAAATCACTATGCTGGAACACCTAAACATAGTACTTCAAGTTATTGGGCACTTTGAAAACAAGATTGCATAGTCTTAGGCAAAGGGCAAGATCAGAACAAGACCTCCTTGGTTCAACAAATGACAATCTAATCAGTCAAAGAGAAATTTCATGGATGGAGCTATGGCTAGCCATGAGTAAGCAGGGCATACCGTAAATCATACTTAGCATGCATAAAACCATGAATGAAACAAGAAACAATATCCTTAAGTTATTAAAGAGAAATCAAGAATTCTTTAATGTGACTAAGAATGAAGAAAACATGGAAGCTATGAAGAAACAGGAAATTTGAGGTGCCTCCAAGGGCATGTCTCAAATTTGTTCTCTACTGTCCTATAACAAGCAAGAACATGGATTTATGAATGAAAACTAGGAAACAAAACAAAGAGAGAGACACTATACCATTCTACCAAGTCATGGAATCCAACAACAATCCTCTTTCATCATCCAAGAACATCTAAGAGACTATCCAAAAGCATGAGACAAGTATTTCTTCCAAAGCTTATATGACCATATGTTGCTTCTATCATCAAGTTCAACCTTGTTTACAATGAAAGCCTTTCGAATATATAGGCCAAAGTGAGGAAAACCTCTTAGTTCAACTTGCAATCTCATTGGCCTATCCAAAATATCTTATTTTGTCCTTGAGGCTTTGCAAAGCCCAAGGCACAAAATATCTCATAAAATATAAAAAAAATGCTAAAAGAGGGAAATAAATTGACTTTTCATAACTTCTCATGTACAAAAATAGCTAAACGCACATGAGGAAAAAATAGTTTTGAAAGGTTCAATTTTTACAAAAATACTCAAAAAATACATCAACAAAAGGTCCCCTGAATTTCCGACAACTTTTGGAAGCCTTCCCGATGTCAAAAAGAGGCTTGTGATGGCTCGTTGGAAATATATGAATGTCTACTTTCTGGAACAACTTGAATTTTCCCAATCTGATGCCTGGAAGTCCTCCAAAAATAGGTCTATGTGTAAAAACCCAAAAAATAGGCCTTGCTGATATGTGGGCAGAGTGTCGAAAAAGTGAGTGTTTTTTGCATCTTTGGGGGACCAAAACAAGTTCAAATGCTCTGAAAATTTTTGAGTAGATGCCCATGAATTTAATGCATCCAATGGTATGACTCTCAAGAGTTGAGGATGCTCCAAACTAAAATGGCGGCGCCCATGATTTTATGCAATTAGGCCCAAAAATGTCGAAAAACAAGAACATGTCAAAATTTGCTCAATTTTAGTGAGAAAGTCCCTCAAGGATTTTTAGAAACATGTCTAGAAGCTCGGGCCAAAATTCCAAGCCTAAAGGTGTCTTTCTCCTTTTTTCTCACTGGGTGCCCTCTTTGGGCAGTTTTGAGCTTTTCTTGGTTTTCTTCTTTGGTGTTTGGCATTCTAGCTTTAGTGAAGAAGTCATGGCCCCTTGCCTAGGAGAGGCAGATAGCACATGCTTTGGAGAATGCCCTTCATGATCCATGTTTTTTATTTGCCACCCCTCATCATTGCTTGCTTGAGCGCTGCCTTGTTTGTCTTTGTCACTGCCTTCTTTATGACTGTCATGCTCTTTCCCTTCACTGTTTTGTGCTTCATCACCCCCATATGTATTTATGTTGGATGCCATAATTTTCCCTTTCATATAAGTTCATCTTTGCCCGTCTTGTGGCTATGTGAGAAGCCTTTAACAAGATATGTTTGTGGCTTCTTGAAAGAAAGTCTCTTTTGTTTACTTTAAAAACCTTCTCCTCAAACATTTGCCTTTTTGATATCATTTGCCTTGCTTTGTTTTAAGGTTAGAAAGGGCACTTTAAACCACTAAATTTAAAGATTGCATTCAATTGATAAAGGTCTTCATTTTCTAACCATTTCTTCTTCTCTAATCTATTAAACAAATTGCTTTCAACACCACTGTTTTATGTATTTCACACCTTCAATTTGAAACGATGACTGTTCATGTTTTAATCATTGCTTTCTTTGTGGTTAAAACAATAGAGGGACTGATTTAAAACACTTCTTCAAATTATCCTTCAAAATAATCATGAAGCCCTTCATAAACTCTGTTTTTCTTTTAGAGGTTTGTGCAAATCCTTGACTATTTCATATCACAAAAAGACCTCTTTTTAAACTGACAAAACCCTCATCTCTTATTCATTGTTTCTCTCTGTGGTTTCATATGATCAAAGCAGCTTTGAAATCAATGTTTTAACACCCTTGCAAACTGATTTAAAGACCTCAACCTAAGTCTGCTTTTTCTTTAGAGACTAGGTGTGTTCTAGGTCATTTATAGCATAGGAAAGATTTTCAAAATAGCTCCTAAAACCTCCTCCCTGGTACTGCATTATCCTTCACTATTCAAAGAAAAATTCCTTCCTTTAAACTTGCAAAGCCCTCATCATCTATCACTGTTTTGAGTTTCTTCATGGCGCTGCTCTTCATCACTGTGCTGCATATCATCAATGTGTTCTTCTTCACGTTGTTGCCCTGCCTCGAATAGCCTGTGGAAAGTTCTTCTCAAGCACACAACTTTGTCCTCTTTGTTAGTCACTTTTTGACCAATGGAAATGCATCAAATGCTGTGTGAAATGGTTCTTTAATATCAGCTCTCTGATCCTTACAAATCACTGCTTGTTTCCCTTTGTACGCCAAGCAACAAATGGTTTTAATAACAAGCACACAGTCAACTAAAATGTATACACAGTCAAGTGATTTTCGGTGTTTGGGTAAGATCACAGAGCTCTTGGTGTTTTGATGTAAGCAAGGCAACTTAGTTTTTAGATAGAGGCAAAATACTCCTCACAATCAACACACCCTTCCTTGTTTCACTATTCCTCACCCACAGTTAGACAGAAAACCTCCAAACTGATTTAATAACTTCACTCACTAAATTTTGCTTCATGGAACAAAAAAGAGAAAACACTGATTTTTTATTTTTAACCACAGAGAGGGGACTTTTAAAATGACAAAACACTTACACAATGATCATTGTTGTTGAAATTAGGCCCACTGCTTTGCTTTTCAAACCCTGTTTTTCCTCCCTTTAAACACTGCCTCCACCTTTCAACTTGTTTTGAGGGTAGTTTGTTAGGTCTTTAGAAATCAATAAGAACCCACCATTTTACTATGTTCACCTTGAGCAATCATAAACCACAGAAAATCTTGAGTTTTTAAACAAAAAGATCAACCCTCCTAAGCATTGTTTTCACCAATGCATATAGCTGCCAGAGTTTAGCTTTGTTTTATCATAGTAAGGTTACCTTCACAATTTGACAAAACCTTCACTACTGTGTATATTCTGACTTTACAGGTTTATGTTTTAGCATGTATTAAAGAGATAGTTTTTAGTCGATTTTGACATCATCATAAACCCACCACTTAATAACGAATTTATGAGAGGTAAACAAAATACCTTATTAGAGCATTTGGCGGCCTCTAAAAATAGTTTTTTTGAGGGGTTTTAGGTGAGCATCATGTTCAAAATCAAGAGCGCGAGCGCCTTTGCGCAGGTCTTGTGGCCACGCGCATCAATAGAAAACCCTTGTATTTTCTCTCCCAGGCGCACCGCGCAATTTTTCAAATGCGCCGCGCACTTTGTAGCCTGTTTTGGAGGCCTTCCCGGTGTCATAATTTGGTGAGAGATGGCTCGTTGGAAATTTTTGGAAGTATAATTTCCAGAAAACTTTAATTTTTTCATTTGGTGTCCATTTGATTGTCCAAAAATTGATTTTCCCAACACTGGTCAAAACTGGTGAATCCTGGTGCAGAAATGCATAGTGCTATTTGTAGGCCACTTTTGGATGCCTTCCTGGTGTCAGAATTAGGCCTGAGATGGCTCGTTGGAAAGCTATGGAAGTATAATTTCCAAATATGCTTGATTTGTTTTATTTGGTGTTAATTTGGTTGTTCAAAAATTGACTTTCCCAACACTGGTAAAAAATGGTGAATGCTGGTGCAGAAAAACATAGTGCTGTTTGCAGGCTACTTTTGGATGCCTTCCCGGTGTCGGAATTGGGCCCGGGATGGCTAGTTGGAAAGCTATGGAAGTATAATTTTGAAATATTCTTGATTTTTTTCATTTGGTATCCATTTTGTTTTTCAAAATCTGACTGTCCCAACACTGGTCAAAATGGTGAATCCTGGTGCAGAAATTCTCCAGTGACATTTGTATTTTTTACATTTCTCACAAACCATGATACCTGTGTAGAAAACGAGGGATGTTTTTCTTCTTGAACCTATGAGGAACAAAAACCTCTCTCACTTTTGTAAATTTCATCTCTTTTTGGGCAGAAACACTGTTTGAAGAGAAAATGGTCTTGTGCGGGACACATGATTTGTCTCGCCTATGTGCTTATTTTCCAAATTTCTCCTTACACCCTCTGCTTGTACATGAAGGAGATGCTGTTTTTACACCAAATTCTGGGCCCTTAGCTTATTAGTGAATGAAGTATTTCAAACAACAATGTCTTTGTCATGTTCATCAATTGAGGATTTGTCTTTAAACAGGCTATCTGTGGGCCGTCTACTTGTTATGGAGGAGGCCATTTGAAAAAAGAAATGCTCATGCCTCTTTCTCTATTACTGAAGGAGGCATCTCAAGCTGAGTGGGTACTCTATTTATGATTGAAGGAGACCTTTGAATCTAGGTCTTTTTCTTTCTCTGTTCATTATTGAAAAGCCTTTTGCTTACAATTGAAAGAGGCCCTTGTAAACTGTATTGTTTACTTTTATCTCTGTTTTAACCTTGAAGTTCCGCCTTCAAAAAAATTTTAGATCCTGTTGCATAATCAAATTCTTGATGAAAATCTAGAACACCTCCTACATTAGTATGTTCAGTTTTTTTGTGTAAAATAAAACTTTGCCTTTTGCAACCTAAAGAAGGTGATTTTCATTTTTCTTTGTAGGGACAACTTCTTGAAAACTGTGTTGGTTGCATAAGACTGATTTTCAGAGTTGGCCCACCTGTTTGGAAATAAATGCAAAAATTCCATTTTGAGTTGCTGGAGGCAGTGATCTTCTGATCTTTGTATCTTTTTTCCATGATGGGGAAATTTTTGACCTTTTTGGTGCTTTGACTTTGCAGGATTTAGTCCAGTGAGTTTCCTTTCTTTGCAAACTGCATTCTCTTTTGATTTCCAATAGTGAACTGCTACAATTTGAAGTCTTTTCCTGAAGTTTATCTTGCCCAACACTGATTTGAGCCATTCATACTAGCACCTCTGCAAAGATGCATTGTTAAAATAGCTTTGATCACTGGAGTTCCTTCTTGTAGTGTCATGATGATAATGAGTGAAATTTCAGTTGATCTTCTTTCTTTGGACATAAGACCTAAAACTCTGCTTTTTCTTGAATTGAACATTTCTGATATTTGTTGAAACAAAACACAACGAACAATTTGATGGTGTATGACCTACAGATAGACAAAGGGTTGTTTTTCTAGATAATAATAAATGATGGCTGACTGATATTAAAGACAGGGGTTTTGACTAGAGATAGATTTTCTCAAGGTATTTGACCTAAACACCACCACCTAGACCTAGAGATTTTGTCATAATTTTTTAGGGATTTCTGAGATATTTTTAGGTCATTATATGGCAAAATAAACGATGAGAGAGGAGTAAACAACTTGATTTATGCTAGACAGTGAGTTGTGTGAAAGCAGGGGAAAACTGATATCAGAGGTACAAGGCTTGTGACAATCATGTACAAGGAAGGTTTGCTGATTTAGGACAAGACTGAAACCTGAAGACCACTTCCATCTTAATATGCAAGAGAGGGAGAAAAGACAAAAATTTGTTTGAGGGTTTTTCTAGAGGAAAAATTGACTGTTCAAGATTGGTTTCTAGAAAACCTAGATAAGGAATATAGTCATCAAAACAGGCGAAAATACTGATGACTAACAGTGACTCCATTTGGGGAGGGTAGCTCCTTTTTCAGGAGGTGTCCAGAATTGAAGATATTTGGCTTATGAAGATCAGTGCCTTATCCATTGGCGCAAATTCCATTCTTTCTTGATGCTATTTCTAAAAATTGACAGCATGATTAGCCTCAAAAACATCTCTACCTACCCAACTATATTTCCTAACATTTTTCTTCTTTAGGTGCACTTTGACTAGCAACCTTTTGAAATGATATTTTTTAGAATAGAAACTATCTAATGCTACACTTATATCTTCGGGGAGTTCATATTAAACTGATGAAATCCTTTGATTCTCTACCTATGCTAGATCGATTGTCAAGATTAAGCTGTTTGACATGATTTTATTCTCTAATATAAAACATTAAATTGAAAAAATGATCAAATTAGGATTAGACAGTCTGATTTGTCATGTACTTGTTGCATGAAAGAAAAGCTGCACACAAAGATTATTTTGCATAAAAATGAAAACTAGGAAAGCGAGGCTAGGATACACAATTTGTTTTTCATCCCTGCTTTCCTCTTTGGTTTTGTTTTGAGCATGTAGAACCAGTATCTTTTCCTAATCTACTCTCTTTGATAAGTCAAGCTTACACAATGTTGACCATATTTTCCACTCACTAACTTATCAACAAGTAAATTTAAAACATGTTCAGTTATGATTAGGCTAGATAACTGAACAAGACATTTGAGCACTAGCAATGGCATTTAGACTTGCGCGCTTTTCGAATGACTATTTTTTGAACACGGGGCCTTCTTTCTATTTTTCAAACCAACCTCTTTTTCTATTTTTCTATTTTTTTTTAATTTTCTTCTTTTTCACTTTTTCTTCAAACAATCTAAAACTGAAAAGATGTTCGCAAGGCTGAGCTTATTTTTCACAGCTATCTATCTATCCCAGTCTAAAATATACACAACATACATTCATTTGGTGAACTCTTCTTTCCAATATAGCCAGTCAATTAGATGATTGTATGGTTGATCTTGGTTTAGTTCTTTCATGATGCTGAAGTAATGGAAAGGCCACTCCCATTTGGCTTGTTTTCGGACAGTAGTACTTAAGTTTTTTCTCATTCTTAGTAGCAACTTGTTCATGATAGAACCCACTACTCCTTCAGATTTTTCAAGGAAAACAACAAATGGATCTTGGAATAATACCTGATCTAGAGGATTTGATATATAGGCTTCATTTAGGAATACTCTTTCTTCTACTTGGCTATATTTGGGACTCTCCTGGTAAAGCAACTCTTCCCCTTGCTCATGATCACTTGAACTGTCAAAATCATCATATATTGTAGTGTAGTTTTCTTTCCAAGCTGATGTGTTCTGATTAAGTGGACTGAAAAATGTGTGAAGGTCATCAGGTTGATGAGCAGGGATACACTTTGACAGTAAATTATCTTGAAAGGATAGTGTGACAACTCTCATATGTTTATCAACCTCTATTTCTTCATCTGCAATTTGTAACTCAATGGAACTTAGTGGCTGCAAATCTGGAGTTAATGAAGATTCCATGTACAAAATTATTTCCTCAACCATTTCAGGAAAAGGCTTCTCATTTTCAACATGCTCAAGAATTTCATCATCCTCCTCAACCTCATCATCAAAGTTGAAAGACTGTTGATTTCCAATTATGTGAATGTTATCTCTGATGGACTAAAGTGAAGTAGAGCAAAGAGTATGTGACTCTTCACTTACTTCTAAACTCTCAAGGCTCTCCTCATCAGTGTCATAGATGACCTGTATTGGCTGCTCACTTTTCTCAAGTTTATGAAACTGAGCTTCCTCCCAAAAATAAAAAACTGAGTATTCTGCAAAGTTAGCTTCTGTTTGGAAATCATAATCATCAACATATTTATCAAACCTTGGAGAATCATTAATATACGTAATGTCACCAGCCATGCATATTGGACTATCAGATTGCTTTTCTTCAAATTGATTTACAAATCTATTTTTTGACTTATGATATGCAAGATTAATAGGAGAAAGATCAGAAAAGTTTTGGTTATATGAAGTTTTAGAGGCTGTCCGCATGTTTATAAGTTGATTTATTTCCTCTTCAGTTAAAAAGGGAGGCATTTTCATTTCTCTACAATAATCCTCTTTCTCTTGGGAAATCTGATTTGAAGGATGAATGTCTTTTTGGGCTTCACCTATGAGAGATGATGAATCATCACTTATGCCCTTAGAGAGATCCTGTGGGTTCTCTTTCATTTCTTGCTTGTTTTCATCTTCAACCAATTCTTTGTGATGTTGAGGATAGTTAGCATGTAATTCATGAGTTTTTTCTGATAGATTTTTAGGAGGCCAATTTGCTTTTATGAACTCAAATGACTCCCAGCATAAAGGTAGAGATCCTACAGGTTTTGCTTTATCTTCTATTTCGGATTTGAATTCATCCTCACTCAACTCTTCTTGATGTTTGGGATAGTAAACATGGGATTCATGAGTTTCCTCTGATGGATTATTAGGAGGCCAATTTGCTTTTATGAACTCAAATGACTCCCAGCATAAAGGTAGAGATCCTATAGGTTTTGATTGATCTTCTATTTCAGATCTGAATTCATCCTTACTCAACTCTTCTTGATGCTTGGGATAATAAACATGGGATTCATGAGTTTCCTCTGATGGATTCTGAGGAGGCCAGTTTGCTTTTATGAACTCAAATGACTCCCAACATAAAGGTAGAGAACCTACGGGTTTTGCTTTATCTTCTATTTCAAATTTGAATTCCTCTTCAATCAACTCTTCTTGATTTAGGTGAGAGTTAACTTGAGCAGGGTTTTCCTGAATAACTGTTGAGAGATCTTTAGGATGCAAATTTTCTTTCAAATTCTGCAATGATTTAAAGCATAAGGGTAGAGAACCTAAAGGTTTTGATTCTTCTTCCATTTCAAAATCTGTGATTTCAAAATGGCTGATAGTCTCTTTAGAGCATTCCTCTATGTTTTTATTTGCAACTTTCCCATTAGGCACATTTTGTTTATAACTCTTGTCTTGTAATAGTCGAGTGTGTTCATCCTGAGGAAGAAGTGTAGGTTGGTTTGAATAAGTAGTGTTAACCTTAACTTTGTGTTTTTCTCTTTTCCTGTCAAGTAGATGCTCTAGTTTGCCAAACATACACACCAATTTTTTCAACTTTTCCTTTGAAGATATTATTCTCTCTTGATTTGCTTTGTCTTTCTCTATTATTCTTAGCTGTGCCTCCCTATTTAGTATGTTGAATTCTACATCAACTGCTATACTTTGCATTTCTTCTAGGGTCAAAGGATATTTATTTCTTATCCGGAAAACCATCTCTGGGTCAAAAGAATCTAGGTAGTGCAAGAGAGCACATCCAAGGGGTGGCTTTATGTTAGCAGGCATTGCATGGTATACTTTATTGAACCTGGCTGAAAAGTTTTGTATTGTCTCCCCTGGTTGTCTTTTTAACTGATTGTATTCCTTTATGATGAGAACTTTATTACCCATGACCACCCACCTATCTAGGAATATTTGAGTGAACTGATGAAAATTGGTAATGCTTGCAGCTGGAAGGTCTTTAAACCAACTCTTAATTTTTCCTTGTAATGATAAGGTAAACATTCTAATACGCACATCATCTTCTTCTATTTCATAAAGGTCAAGTAAATCCTCAATATTTTGGACGTGCTCTTCAGCGGTGACTTTGGAGCTTTCTCCATCAAATATGGGTAATTTATTTTGAAGATTTGTAGGGAGAGCTCGAAAGATGGGAGGTAAAACTAGAGGCTTGTATCTTTTAGGGACCTTTGTGGATATAGGTAGTGTAAAAAGAGATTTATGACTTTTTGAGGTTTCAACCAGAGTGGGAAAGGTAGCATGAGGCTCATGTTTTGCTAGGTTTTCCATAGGTGAATCTGGGGTAAGCACAGGTGTATAAGCCTGCTCATGGTCTGAAATTTGAGGCTTCGCTTTTCGAGGTTTGAGATCCTTCCAATGATCAATGTAGATCTCATCGGTGTATTCTTGATCAGGCTCAAAGTAGGATAGAACATAGTTATAGATAAAGACAATAATTTCTTGAATCCAACTAAGGCCTAAGTGCTTTTTCTTTCTAGGATGATCGGTCATGTTTTAGGTTCTTCCTCTAGTGGAGTCTTTAGGTCTATTGAGAGTTGTGGAGTCGCCAGGTGGAACTTGGTTGTTTTTACAGAGATGTAGCTATGGTCCACCACCAATAACTAGGAAAAACCAATCTGGGGATGTTTTTGGGGTTTTCTGAGTTTTTATGTGCCTATGAGGTTTGGAAGAGTTTCCTATAACTGAATCATCATTTTTCTAAGATGGTGACAGAGATAGCTCCTACTCTTCAAAAAAAATTTAAGTTTTCTAAGTTTGATTGAGACTTCGGGAGTTACTAAGGAGTACTTAGATTGTCACTAACTCGGAAGGTCCCACCGTGATCACCACTATGTTAGTGAGCGGTGGGATAAGTCAATCAGATAGTATTCTTAAGGCTGCTGGAATGTTTAGGGAATCTAAGTTTGTTTGTTACTCAGAGTCCCAGCGTGATCGCCATTATGTTAGTGTGGTGATGAGGTGGCTCAATCGGATAGTAGCCTAGAGTTTAGTAAAGTAGTAAGGCCTACTGGAGGCTAGTGGAGTCGCCAGGTGGATTTTTAGTTGTTTTGAGGTATATGTGTATGGTCCACCACCAATACTGTCAAAAACCAATCTAAGGGATTTTTTTGGGGTTTTTTGAGTTTTTATGTGCAGCCTAGTTTGTAAGAGTATTCTAAACCTGTTTCATCACTTTGCTAAGATGGTGAAACAAGGAGTTTACTCTAAATGATTCTAAAGGCTGATGGTCTGAGTTTAGTGTTGAAGGACTAAAGAGTCTATAAGAGTTCGCTAGACTTTCATGTACTCAGAGTCCCACAGTGATCGCCATTATGTTAGTAAGCGATGGGATAAGTCAGCCAGATAGTATTCTCAAAGGTCTCTAAAGATTTAGGGAAACTAAGTTTGTTTATCACTCAGAGTCCCATCATGATCGCCATTATGTTAGTGTCCCGTGATTTGGCTGATTGGCAAACCAAATGACAGTGTAACATCAAACCAGTCTTTGGAGCCCAAGGACCTAGCCTTCCTGGACTCAGAGAGGGCTCTCTCTATTTGTGTAAGGGATATCTGTGTGTTTGCTTATTGTGTTCTAATTTTAGGCTAGTTATGAAGTAGGTTTTTGGTTTTGGTTTTTAGGTTGTGAGGGATGAAACTGATCAAAGATATAAGATAGGTAAAAAGATGTCAGATCAACTGGGCTATGGGGTCGAAGAGGTCAAGAAAGCTATCAGATGGTGATACAAGGTTGTTGAAGGGCCGATTTGATTTGAGGTAAAATGGATCTTTGGGAAAAATGGAGTAAGATGGACATCAAGTTTGTGAATAACAAAGGATTTCAAGCATAACTAGTTTAATAGCTGACATAAACATGGTAGGGCAAACCATTAATCATGATAAATGTAACTATAAGCTAATCAATACATAGAAATAAACATTCAAGCCATGCATAGAGATATATAACTCTCTAACTTTGGGAAATGGCTATTAGACTTTGGGGAAATACACTTAAGACAGACAAACAACTCAAATCACTATGCCGGAATGCCTAAAAACAATACTTCAAGTTATTGGGAACTTTGAAAACAAGATTTCATAGTCTTAGGCAAAGGGCAAGATCAGAACAAGACCTCCTTGGTTCAACAAATGACAATCTAATCATTCAAAGAGAAATTTCATGGATGGAGCTATGGCTAGCCATGAGTAAGCAGGGCATACCATAAATCATACTTAGCATGCATAAAACCATGAATGAAACAAGCAACAATATCCTTAAGTTATTAAAGAGAAATCAAGAATTCTTTAATGTGACTAAGAATGAAGAAAACATGGAAGCTATGAAGAAACGGGAAATTTGAGGTGCCTCCAAGGGCATGTCTCAAATTTGTTCTCTACTGTCCTATAGCAAGCAAGAACATGGATTTATGAATGAAAACTAGGAAACAAAACAAAAGAGAGAGAGACACTATACCATTCTACCAAGTCATGGAATCCAACAACAATCCTCTTTCATCATCCAAGAACATCCAAGAGACTATCCAAAAGCATGAGACAAGTATTTCTTCCAAAGCTTATATGACCATATATTGCTTCTATTCATCAAGTTCAACCTTTGTTTACAATGAAAGCCTTTGGAATATATAGGCCCAAGTGAGGAAAACCTCTTAGTTCAACTTGCAATCTCATTGGCCTATCCAAAATATCTTATTTTGTCCTTGAGGCTTTGCAAAGCCCAAGGCACAAAATATCTCATAAAATATCTAAAAAATGCTAAAAGAGGGAAATAAATTGACTTTTCATAACTTCTCATGTGCAAAAATAGCTAAACGCTCATGAGGAAAAAGCAGTTTTGAAAGGTTCAATTTTTACAAAAATACTCAAAAAATACATCAGCAAAAGGTCCCCTGACTTGCCGGAAACTTTTGGCAGCCTTCCCGATGTCGAAATAAGGCTCATGATACCTCGTTGAAAATATATAAGTGTTTAATTTCCGGAAAAACTTTAATTTTCCCAATCTGATGCCTGGAATTCCTCCAAAAATAGGCCTGTGTAAAAAACCAAAAAATAAGCCTTGCTGATAGACCGAGCAGAGTGTAGAAAAAGCAGCTGTTTTTCGCCATTTTGGGGGAGCAAATGATCTTCAATTGTTCTGAAAATTGTTGAGTATGTGTCCCTGAATTTAATGCATCCAATGGTACCACTCTCAAGAGTTGAGGATGCTCCAAACCAAAATGGCGGCGCCCATGATTTTATGCAATTAGGCCCAAAAATGTCGAAAAAAAAGAACATGTCAACATTTGCTCAATTTTGGTGAGCAAGACCCTCAAGGATTTTTAGAAACATGTCTAGAAACTCGGGCCAAAATTCTAAGCCTAAAGGTGTCTTTCTCATTTTCTCTCATCGGGCGCCCTCTTTGGGCAGTTTTGAGCTTTTCTTGGTTTACTTCTTTGTTTTTTGGTATTCTAGCTTTGGTGAAGAAGTCATGGCCCCTTGCCTAGGAGAGGCAGATAGCACATGCTTTGGAGAATGCCCTTCATGATCCATGTTTTGTATTTTCTTGCCCTCATCATTGCTTGCTTGAGGGCTGCTTTGTTTGTCTTTGTCACTGCCTTCTTTATGACTGTCATGCTCTTTCCCTTCACTGTTTTGTGCTTCATCACCCTTATGCTTATTTCTGTGTTGGATGCCATAATGTTCCCTTTCATCACTAAAGTCATCTCTTTAGTACTATGTTTGAGCCAAGAAGCCTTTAACAAGACATGTTTGTGGCTTCTTGAAAATAAGTCTCCTTTGTTTTAGCACAAAAACCTTCTCCTCAAGCATTTGCCCTTTTTGATATCACTGCCTTGCTTTGTTTTTAGATGATAAAGCACCTTTAAACCAATTTTTTTATATATATTGCATTCAATTGACAAAGGTCTTCATCTTCTAACCACTGCTTCTTCTCTAATCTATTAAACAAATTGCTTTCAACACCACTATTTTATGTATTTCACACCTTCAATTTGAAATGATGACTGCTCATGTTTTAATCATTGCTTCCTTTGTGGTTAAAAAAAAAGAGGGACTGATTTAAAACACTGCTTCAAATGCTCCTTCAAACTGATCATGAAGCCCTTCATAAACTCTATTTTTCTTCTAGAGGTTTGTGCAAATCCTTGACTATTTCATATCACAAAAAGACCTCTTTTTAAACTGACAAAACCCTCATCTCTTATTCACTGTTTCTCTCCGTGGTTTCAGATGATCAAAGCAGCTTTGAAATCAATGTTTTAACACCCTTGCAAACTGATTTAAAGACCTCAACCTAAGTCTGCTTTTTCTTTAGAGACTAGGTGTGTTCTAGGTCATTTATAGCATAGGAAGGATTTTCAAATTAGCTCCTAAAACCTCCTCCCTGGTACTGCATTATCCTTCACTATTCAAAGAAAAATTCCTTCCTTCAAACTTGCAAAGCCCTCATCATCTATCATTGTTTTGAGTTTCTTCATGGCACTGCTCTTCATCACTGTGTTGCATATCATCAATGTGTTCTTCTTCACCTTGCTGCCTTGCCTCAAATAGCCTGTGGAAAGTTCTTCTCAAGCACACAACTTTGTCCTCTTTGTTAGTCACTTTTTGACCAATAGAAATGCATCAAATGCTGTGTGAAATGGTTCTTTAATATCAGCTCTCTGTTCCTTACAAATCACTGCTTGTTTCCCTTTGTATGCCAATCAAAAATGGTTTTAATAACAAGCACACAGTCAACTAAAATGTATACACAGTCAAGTGATTTTCGGTGTTTGGGTAAGATCACAGAGCTCTTGGTGTTTTGATGTAAGCAAGGCAACTTAGTTTTTAGATAGAGGCAAAATACTCCTCACAATCAACACACCCTTCCTTGTTTCACTATTCCTCACCCACAGTTAGACAGAAAACCTCCAAACTGATTTAATAACTTCACTCACTAAATTCTGCTTCATGGAAAAAAAGAGAGAAAACAATGGTTTTTTTCTTTTTAACCACACAAAGGGGAATTTTCAAATGACAAAACACTTACACAATGATCACTGTTGTTGAAATTAGGCCCATTGCTTTGCTTTTCAAACCTTGTTTTTCCTCCCTTTAAACAATGCCTCCACCTTTCAACTTGTATTGAGGGCAGTTTGTTAGGTCTTTAGACATCAATAAGAACCCACCATTTTACTATGTTCACCTTGAGCAATCATAAACCACAGCAAATCTCGATTTTTTAAACAAAAAGATCAACCCTCCTAAGCATTGTTTTCACCAATGCATATAGCTGCCAAAGTTTAGCTTTGTTTTATCATAGTAAGGTTACCTTCACAATTTGACAATCCTTTACGTATGTGACTTTAGCTTATTTGGTTTATGCTTTTGCTTGTATTGAGGCGATTTTTTAGTCACTTTGACATCATCATAAACCCACCACTTAACAACTTGAATTTAGCGAGGATAACAAAATACCTTTGAAAATGGATGGCAGCCCTTTGGTTGAGGAATTTATCAACTTCGAGACTCGTTGGAGGTGCTTTGAGTGTAAAAAAATGTGCAGCATGTTCAAAAGCAAGAGCGCCGCGCGCTGCTACAGGCGCGCCGCGCATCAATAGAGAACCCTTGTATTTTCTCTCCCAGGCGTGCCGCGCAATTTTTCAAACGCGCCGCGCACTTTTCATCCCATTTTGGAGGCCTTCTTGGTGTCAGAATTGGGCGCGAGATGGCTCGTTGGAAATATGTGGAAGTATAATTTCCAAAAAAAACTTTAATTTTTTAATTTGGTGTCTATTTGGTTGTTCAAAAATTGATTTTCCCAACATTGGTCAAAACTAGTGAATCCTGGTGCAGAAATGCATAGTGCTGATTGTAGGCCACTTTTGGATTTCTTCCTGATGTCGGAATTGGGCCCAAGATGGCTCGTTGGAAAGATATGGAAGTATAATTTCCAAATATGCTTGAGGTTTTTCATTTGGTGTCCATTTGGGTGTTTAGAAATTTACTGTCCCAACACTGGTCAAAAATGGTGAATGCTGGTGCAGAAAAACATAGTGTTGATTGTAGGCTACTTTTGGATGCCTTCCTGTTTTCGGAATTTGGCCTGAGATGGCTCGTTGGAAAGCTATGAAAGTATAATTTTCAAATATTCTTGGTTTTTTTTCATTTAGTATCCATTTGGTTGTTAAAAATCTGACTGCCCCAAGACTGGTCAAAATGATGAATCCTGGTGCAGAAATTTTCCCATGACATTTGTATTTTTTACATTTCTCACAAAGCATGATATGTGTGTAGAAAGCGAGGGATTATTACCAGTCTGAGGAACAAAAAACTCTCTCAATTTTATAAATTTTATCTCTTTTTGGTAAAATCAACATTTGAAGTGAAATTGAGATATGGGCGGTGTTATTGCCTAAATCTACCTCGGGATGAAAAAGGCAGAGTTCAGGGTAACATCATACCACGCTCAGTCTGGTAGCTAGCCCTACCAGAACAGGAGAGGGCTCTCTCCGGGTCAATCTCAGCGAAAATTAATCAATAGGGCTTGAGATGACTGAAATGAATGCTAATTTTAGGCTAGGTATATGAATAAAGGAGTTTGATTTTGATTTTTAGGGTTTTTGTTGGAAAAAGGGAAAGGCAATTTTTGGGCTTGGGGATGAGGCCAAATTCTTGCAGAGTTCAAGTTGGGGCAAGGAAGGCAATGGCTTTGATGTCTTAGATTGAATGAATGGATAGAAAATACTATTGAGGAGCTAAAGAGGGCAAGAGGCTGCAAGGATCCTCTTCAAACAGATGAAAACATATAAAACTAAACAAAAGCTTAAGGCAGAGCACCAGCAAATTAATGGATTCTACCTTAGTCACTCATTTGTTTAGTTTCAGAAGAAAAGAGAAGGGAAATGGCATACATAGAAAATTAATGAACTTACAATTACATGGAGAAAAAAACCATCAAAACTCAAAGCCACAAGGATCCCAACAAGTGCTGCAAAACCCTTGGTCTTTCCTTTGCCAAAAAATGCTGAAATGAATATACAATGAGGTGCCAAACTATTCCCAAGAGTCCAACCCTGAAAATGACTTAGAAAATACATAATATAGACCAGCCTAACCCATTCCCATGCCTCTAGGGGTTGAGCTCATCCTTCTAGGAGTTGTTTCAACCAATTCTAAACTAGGAACTGAAATCTAGGCAATCAAACAACTTGCCTCTATATGGTAGGAAACTGATTCATTCATTTAATTTTCACTTTTTGGTGAATGAATCCTCTAGAACAAGTAAAAATGTGCCAAATTTACATCATGGTCATGAAATTACATCAAGGTAGATCAATAGTTACATGAAAAAGTAAAACTAGTCAAAACTGGGCGGAATTCTGAACTGAAGAGTGAAAAATAGGCCAAAATTCTCTATGCGTCGCGCCCATAATCTCTATGCGTAGCACATTTTTGGAGCTGATTTTGAGGCACTTCCTGAAGTCCAAATTGAGCTCATGATAGCTCGTTGGAAATCCATGCCTCTCTACTTTCCAACCCAAGTGGAATTTCTGAATTTGGATGTCATTTGCCCCTCCAAAACTTCAATCTCCCAAGACTAGTTCCTGTGGGTGCAAAAAGTGGAAGAAAGGCTATTTTCAAGGTGTTTTTGACCCTTTAGGCCACCCAGAACTTGATGAAATCCTTAGGCCATTCCTGAGCATGCATAACTTTTTACAACAAATCCAAAAATATCAAGTTTTCCTCCAGAAGATCTCCCAAACGTAAGCGCGCGCAAGGTGGCGCTACGCGTTGGGCAAGAAAATCTGTTTTGTGACCAAAAATTCAAAAATGACAAAATTTTCTCCAAATTTGCTGAAATTTGAAGTGAAGGTCCCCCATCAAGTATATCATGTAAGGCCAAAGCAGCATTGAATTAGGAGTTTGTCACGCTTTAAAGCCACCTCGTGCTTTCTTTGGTGCATGGGAGTTTACGTTAGGCGGAATCAACATGCCAGATTTCATTGGATGTGTGGTGTCCGTCCTTGGTGTTATAAGGTATATGTCAAGTGAACGTTTGACCTGTATGAGATGGAAAACAAAAATTTTGTGTATTTGCCTCCAATTTCCAAATGTGTGCCAAAGGGAAATGAGGGACTGTGAGGAATATGGGACAGTAGGTATAAGTGGACTGTGGAGTTTTGTCAAGTGGTAGTTTGTCCTTTGAGAATTTAATAACTTTGGGGTAAAGGACAGTCACTAGAGCTTTTGGGAAACTGGGATTTTGGGAATTTTTTATAAGTGATATAGGAAAGGGAAAGTGATAGAAAATGAAATGATTCATGAACAGAGAAATAGGGCCTAGGAGTGAGATGGCATGAGTAACTTTAGGGATTTATGGGAATAGGGGGAACAGTCATGACAATATATTAGTGAGAGGGAAAATGGGGAATGGAGTACTTGGCATCACAAATTCAAATTTAAAACTTCAGTTTCAAAACCCTAAGGAGCAATCTTTCACAAAATGAGAGGGTTTATGATTTTCCACATTCAAATTCTTATATCCCACTTTCAAATCACACCAAACACCGTTTACTAGCACATAGAAGATGAGTCGGACTTACATGAAGTGAGGAAAAGTGAGGAAAGCTGAGTTGATTCGAGTTTTTTATGGAGAAATGATGAAAATCTGCGTTTCGGGCCTGTGCGCCGCGCACCTTGTTCTTTGTTGCGCATGTTGAATTTTTATTGTTAAAACGCCATATGCGGCTGCTTCTCTAGCTGTAGCGACCAACTTTGAATTTGACCAGGTCCGGCCTTTAAGCACTATTTTCTTCCTCCTTGATTTGTCTATGATTTTATGATTTCTCTGTAAACTTGTTTGGTGTTTTATTTAAATGGATTGTTTCATTTAAAATCATATTTGTACCCATAAACACAATTTTCATTTTGAAAAACCACGAAAACTTTGGCACCTTTCTGAAAAGGGCTACTGTTTCCTTGTTTTCTTTAGTTTTGAGTTGATGATGACATTTTCCTATCTTTACGGGGGAAAAGTGGCGTGGAGATTAGCAAAGCGTGAGTTGCGCACCAGAGGCATCTTGAGCCAGAAAAACCTCAAGAAAATATACATGGCATTTATTACAAGGACAAAACAACGATTTTCTTCAAAACAGAGTTTTGAAGAAAAGTCACAATCAATCATTATAACGATGAAATTTCTTCAGATTGAAACTTATTCTAATCCTCCCTTTGACCTGCTGGCATTATTTGACATTTTGAAGACGAAATTTGCAAAACCCTAGACCTAAAAAGACCTAAAAACCCTAAAATGACCCTTTGCTAACCAAGAGGCCGAACAGGACTATTAATGACTTTAAAATAGATTTTATGAACAGACCTGAGCCAGCAGGTACAAGGCATGAGGGGTATGACTGACAAAACCTTTCCGTCAAAAGACCGATTCTCCTAATGGAATGCAAATGACTCAAATGAATGAGATGCCTAAAAATGAAATGCAACAAAGAGATTTTGATCTCTGACGGAGGGATGAACAGACCGACTCTAACAGAGGGACACATGATTTGTCTCGACTATGTGCTTATTTTCCAAATTTATCCTTGCACCCTCTGCTTGTACATGAAGAAGGTTATTTTTTTACACCAAATTCCAAACCCTCAGCTTATTAGTGAAGGAATTCTTTCAAAAAATAGTGTCTTTGTCCTGTTCATCAATTGAGGATTTGTCTTTAAACAGGCTATCTGTGGGCCCTCTACTTGTTATGAAGGAGGCCATTTGAAAATAGAAATGCTCATGCCTCTTTCTCTATTACTAAAGGAGGCATCTCAAGCTGAGTGGGAACTCTATTTATGATTGAAGGAGACCTTTGAATCTAGGTCTTTTTCTTTCTCTGTTCATTATTGAAAAGCCTTCTGCTTACAATTGAAAGAGGCCCTTGTAAACTGTATTGTTTACTTTTATCTTTGTTTAACCTTGAAGTTCGGCCTTCAAACAAATTTTATATCCTGTTGCATAATCAACTTCTTGATGAAAAGATAGAACACCTCGTACATTAGTATGTTTCAGTTTTTTGTGTAAAAGCAAACTTTTCCTTTTGCAACCTAAAGAAGGTGATTTTCATTTTTCTTTGTAGGGACAGCTTCTTGAAAACTGTGTTGGTTGCATAAGACTGATTTTCAGAGCTGGCCCACCTGTTTGGAAATGAATGCAAAAATTCCATTTTGAGTTGCTGGAGGCAGTGATATTCTCATCTTTGTATCTTTTTGCCATTGGGGGACTTTTTGACCTTTTTGGTGCTTTGACTTTGTGGGATTTAGTCCAGTGAGTTTCCTTTCTTTGCAAACTGCATTCTCTTTTGATTTCCAACAGTGAACTGCTACAATTTGAAGTCTTTTCCTGAATTTTATCTTGCCCAACACTGATTTGAGCCATTCATACTAGCACCCCTACAGAGATGCATTGTTAAAATAGCTTTGATCATTGGAGTTCCTTCTTGTAGTGTCATGATGATAATGCCTGAAATTTCAGTTGATCTTCTTTCTTTGGACATAAGACCTAAAAACTCTGCTTTTTCTTGAATTGAACATTTTTTATCTTTGTTGAAATAAAACACAACGACCACTTTGATGGTGTATGACCTACAAATAGACAAAGGGTTTTTTTTCTAGATAATAATAAATGATGACTGACTGATATTGAAGACAGGGGTTTTGACTAGAGATAGCTTTTCTCAAGGTATTTGCCCTAAACACCACCACGTAGACCTAGAGACTTTGTCATAATTTCTGAGGGATTTCTGAGATATTTTTAGGTCATTATATGGCAAAATAAACGATGAGAGAGGAGTAAACAAATTGATTTATGCTAGACAGTGAGCTGTGTGAAAGCAGGGGAAAACTGATATCAGAGGTACAAGGCTTGTGACAATCATGTCAAGGAAGGTTTGCTGATTTAGGACAGGACTGAAACCTGAAGACCACTTCCATCTTAATATGCAAGAGAGGGTGAAAAGACAAAAATTTGTTTGAGGGTTTTTCTAGAGGACAAATTGATTGTTCAAGATTGGTTTCTAGAAAACCTAGATAAGGAATCTAGTCATCAAAACAGGAAAAAACACTGATGACTAACGAAATCATTTAAAGTTGTATTCACATATGATACCCGGGTTAGTTTTAGAATTTCTTTATCAGTATTTACATTAGATTAGTTAGTATTTTCATTTCAGTCATTTAGTCCCATTTTCCTCCATCCAGTCATTCCATTACCAACCCATTTAAATTACTAGGAAACTGGTCCTATAAATCCAGTCGGAGCCACCATCCCAAACAGAAAAGGAGTTGTCCTAAGGTCTCGACCGGGTGGTTATCCCCCAATGTTTGAAGCTGCGATTTTCAAGGCTTCAAAAGGTGGACAATAGAAATATATTGCCTCTCATCATCCCATAGCTGTGGGGTCTTCTTTCTTCTTCTAGTTGAATAATTGTGGTAAAGCTAGAGTCTTCTTGAAGGCTCTAGGTTTAGCTTTGTATTTAGCAAGGTACTCACTTAGAATTTCAAATTCCAAGTGTTCTTCATGCTTCATGCCTTCTTCTCTCCGAGAATAGGAAGTGCATGGTCCTTCCTCTTCTCCTTCTTCCATCTTCTTGACCTCCTTGGAGAGGTCCTCTCTGGATCTAAAAACTGAAGAGAGTAAACTCATTCTCTTCATCATGTTGATCTCTTCTTCTTCTTATGGCTGAAACTCACAGGCTGAGCCAAAGATCATGCTTTGATACCACTGTAATATCCCAAAATGGGGAATTTCTACACTATTGGGAATATCTTAAGATATTCCAAATGTGGAGAAACAACAATATGTAAACACACCAATGGAGTAGTAGTGATGCATTAACACAAATAGTGCCAGAAGATCCACATAACCATCATATTAGATCATAGCAACAACAATGTATACAAATCCTTGAGGAAACAATCACTCAAGTGGGGCAATGCCACCCTTAATAGAACATATACATGATAAATGAAAAATACTGCTACATGAAGAAAGCCATGGCTATGACTGTGCAGTCTATGAAGAATAACTACTGCAAAATGATGTCAATACATGAATATATCAATATATAGCTCATACAATATGGGGAGCAAAGATATAGTCTCCCAAAAGCAATTTCTAGACAGTCTTGGAAGGATTGGCTGAAATATGCAAATCTGCCAAAATGTCGGAGTTGCAGGGTAGCAGCTGCAACTCAAAAACTGGAAATAGATGAATATAGATGAAGATGCTGCATATGATGGCTGAATCTCATCCAATGGATCTATCAGGTGAAAGGCTGATCCAATCACCGAAGATCTCACCCTCCAAAATAGTGGTGTAATCCCCCACTACAAATACACTCAGAAATAACGCAGTCAAGGAGATGGACTGCGCTGTAGGAGATGGGAAGTGCTTGGCCTGATGCCAAATATGTGCAATCAGCTCCTAAATATTCCTCACTAACCTCCCGGAGGAATATAAGATCCCTCCTCTGAAATATGAGCCAAGGAAATGGTGTTGTGGAACCCTCCACTGCAACACCCTGCAACACAACGTTTCCTGCTACAGGAATAACGTTGTAGCTGAAGGAGGTGGCTTGGCCTTGAGCCTGAAATGTGGAGAATGAAGTAAAATCCCTCAAGAGGCCTCTCAAGAAGGGAGAAGGATTCCTAAACAGGAAATCCTTTGTGCTAAGCAGCATAAAAATCTCGATCAAACAACTAGAAAGCAAATAGTCATGCGAGACCAAAATCAATACTCAATAACATATCCCTCTATAGCTCTTTGTGTGGATCATCTGCATATCCTTTTCTATTTAATTTTGAAAATTGAAAAATAGCAAAAAAAATCTGAATTTTAAAAAATATATATATATATGTTATGGTATAATGTATACCATATCATGGAAAAGAAATATTTTCGAATTTCGTTACCAATTAAGTTTATTATTAAACTTTATTTGGATTCATGTTATCGTTTGATGTTTAAAAATCGAGCAAGTTTGAAGGCGGAAGCGACAAGCCTTGAAGATTATGAGCGGAGATGAATTGCGGAGGTGCAAAGATTTCATGAGTTAATGGATCAGCTACCCCCGTAGTTGACCTGTTTGACCACGGGTAAAAGTTGATCGACGGCGTGGATGCATTGCGGGGGGGGCAACTAAAAATTTGCCGCCGTACTCCAGCATCCCCCGCGGTGACGTCATAAAACGAGGTGGAAGACAGATGTACCCCCACGTCAGCGGCTTTACACGTCACTCCAGGCATTTAATATGGCTTTGCGCAGTTGTTAAAAGGTTCTTTTTACCCCATTTTCAAAGTACCTGTTGTCGTTTTCCCCCTTTCGAGTTGTATCACCATCACCTTTCCGTTTGCTATCTGTTGTCCGTTAAGCCATGGCAAAACGAGTTTATCTATCTGGTTCGTCAAGCCTCAATTCCCTCATGGACAGTCAAAAATATGTCCAGGATACCATGTCTTCTGTAAATCATCCCTTATTGTATCATCAAGTGACCCTAAACGCTGAGAAATTCCCAGTCTTTTCCGCCATGAAGAATTCTGGTATATTGTCTGTCTGTATCCCAAAAGCCCATTTCTTTCCCGAGTTTATCTCATGGCTGGTCTCCTCAATGTATCCTGGTAAGTGTTTCGTAATGAATTCGCAGGGAGAAAATGTTTTGCAGGTATCGACGCAGTTAATTCGCCAAGCATTATGCTTTCCTGAAAACGAGTCACCACTGCAATTCTCTGAAGATTCATTGGCTCGTTATTTTGAGGACCTTTCAAATGAAGAATTTGATCAATGTATGTCCTACTTGAGATCAAATTCAAAGGAAGCTCAACTAGAAGGAGAAGAATTTAGTTTGGAAGTGTTCGATGCTGAGTATAGACCAATTCTGAGCTGCATTGCAGAGATTTTGGGCAAAGACAATGACCATACAGTTGATAAATCAGTATTGGGAATGTACGCGCTGATGATGAAACCAGGGGTGGTTCTCGACATTCCATCTTTATGGCAGGAGATTGTAAATTCTCAGTTGATGACCTTTCCTCTTACAGGTTTCTTTAAATTCCCGTCATTGATTGTGTATTTATTTTTATATCAAAATGTCGAAGAATTTATGAGTTTGGGGTTGAATATAGTTGATGTTAACAAGCAAAAGAAATCAGTTTTATTTTGGACTGACATGACTAGAAAAGAAGGAAATGAAGCAGGGTTATTTGAGTTTGCTAGTCATTATATGTCTATTGCTTATAGAATTTTGAATGGAGTCCCTCCTCCATGTTTTCTACCAAAAGCCCAGGAATTTCTACAGTTAGGACCCAGTTGCAGATTCGGAGATTGGTTTGTTTTTGAAGAATATTCAGAAATAAGATTGTATGGAGCCAATATTGAACCTTATAGGCTCCCAACTTTTGTACCTATGTGGCTTTTCGCCTTGGAATTCATAATATAGAGCCTTAATGTGGATCAGGTGCACTTTCTTCCCATGAAGAAAGGTTTTATGTATAAATTGCCTATGAGTGTGGGACCCTTCGTGGTCAATATGAGGCAAGCTTTTGATGAAGTTTCTAAAATGTTGGAAGAGACACATTTGCTACTAGGAGAAAAATGGCCATATGATCCGCATAGAGTGATTTCTCAGAGAAGAATTGAGAATAGATATTTGCGTTTTCTCACGTAAGTAGACCTGATAAGGAGAAGCTGGCGAACCCAGGCGAATTAAATACATCAAAAACGAGTATTCAAACACCTGTTATAACTGAAAGGGAAAATAAAAGAGGTAGGGATGATGTTGTTGAAGTAGATGATGAAGAGTCAAGAGAGGAAAAGAGAACCAAATTGGCTGAAGATCATTCTTCAAACTCACATGGTTTTACCTTCCATATCAATGAAGAACAAAATTTCCCCTCTTCTCCTAGAGGCCATGAACTTTACTCAGAGAAGATGCCTTCAGTAAAAAAAATATTTACACAGATTGAAGAAAGAAATCAGAGAATAAAAGCTAATGTAGAGGCTCAGGCGGAGCATCATATAGCTACTGATCAGACTAGGTTGTTGACTGTAATGGACCTTGAAAAGGATCAATTCAGAATGGCTCTAACACATCCAACAGGGATGTCCCTTGGATCTTCAAGCAGTTTCAATGAGGTAAATATAACTATGGATGTCAAGAAGATTCCACTGTGGGATAAGATGAACCTTCATATGCAGACTGGACAGTTAATTGTTAATGATTTAACCAAGACTAATGCCACAGCGGTTAAAGCTGAAAACATGCTTGCAAAAGTTATCAAACAGTTCAGAATGGAAAAGGCCAATTCAAGGGCCTTATCAGTTCAAAACGAAGAGTTAAAAAATATTATCATGAAGATTGGTGTGGATCCGAATGACAAGGCTGCAGTGCAGAAGCTCATGAAGAGTGCAGAAATAGAGATATCCACCCTAAGAAGAAAGCTGAAGTTACCTGCTGCAGAACATTCAATGGCTGCAGAAGTAGCAGAGGTGGAAAAAGAGAAAGAAGAATTGCGTCAGCAATTGTTACAAAAAGATGAAGAGTTGACTAAAGTAAAGTAGACTGCTATTTCATTACAAAACCATATTGAAAATCATACTTGTACATTTGTTTTTCCTACAGGTAATGCAGACCCTCAAGCACAGATTGTTCAGCTCAGTACAAAATTGAAGATGACAGAACGAGATCGAAAACAGGCTCAATCAGAGTTAGAAACGGCCACCAAGATCATGCGGGCACTAGAAGATAAAGCGGATGAGAATAAGCAGAAATTACAGAAGGCTGAAGATGAAATTAAATATCTCAAGGAGAAGTTAAAAGGTAATATCTCACTTATAAAAGCTAAAGATATCATTTGGGGTGAGATTATTTCATAAATGAAGTCAAATTGGAATTCCCTGAATATAGTTGCTAAAGAGAAAAGCCTCATCTCAGAACATGAAGAGGAGATATTATCTGAAAAGCAGACAGCCATTAAAAGAGCAAATTGGGCTAGGAAGTTTATAAATTTTATCAATTCCAAATCAGACGAAGAATTAGAAGATATTGGAATACAAGACAGATATTTTTATGCAGAAGAAGTTAATAAGATGATAATTAAGAATGATCTTCGGAAGGTTGCAGAGAAAAGGTTACTAGGAATCAAGGAGACAGTAAAGAAGTTTGATATATCATTTGACAAATTGACCAGAACAGGTTTACCTTCATGCTGGACTGAGAAAGGAAATATCATGTCATGGAAGTTTTATGAAGATCAGTTAACATTAGCAAAAAGTAAGGCAGATAATAGACACGAAAAGACACAAATCTTAAAAGGGGAAACTGTGTTTAACTTCTTGCATAGGCATTTCAATTTTCTATGGATGGTGAAGACTCTCTTTACAGGAAAACCTACACACAGTCAAATTGTGGCGTTCAGGATAGAATATCAAAGTTTCAAAAATTCCTCGACAACTCAAAATGAGCTATGGAAGAAGTGCAAGAAATTTTCAATGGACTCAACAAAAGAGGTCCCAACGGCTCAACCAAAAGTAGCCGTTGATTCAACAACCGCTTCAGGAGCAGCTGTTCTCATAGATTAGAAGTTTTCAAATTCTCATTATGTTATTTCTCAAAATCATGAAAATGTAATAGAACCTTTTTGAGGCATGTGCCTCCGTAACAGTCAGTAGTTGAAGCAGTTAGAATTAGTTAGGGCAGTTAGAATCAGTTTCATTACTGGAAACTGTCTTGTGATACTGTATTTAAAGACAATTTCAAGAAAGTTGAAGGTTCCGAGTTTTTGAACCTTGAAGCATAATTTTGTACTGAGAATTGCAAATCAATGAAAGAAGTATGCAAGTTTCTATTATTCTGGTTATGTTGAAAGTTTATCCAGTTTACATAATGTTTTCATATCTATGAATGAAATAGAGTAATTTGAGCAGCGGGTCTCTTTATACATGTGTATTTAAGAGTTAAACAAACCTTAATGTGCACTCCTCTATTTTAACTTTATCTTTACATAATTCTTCTGGGTTTTAAAATGGTAGATTCTGTTTTAAACATCATATCAGTTTGAAATCCTCTTCTCATTTTCTTCCATTCATTCATTTCAACATAAGTGGAATATGGCATTGCAGAAACATGTATAGGTTTGATATTTGAAGGTTACAAAATCAATGTTTAAGGGTTTTTAATACAGAGACATATATAAAATAACTTTGTGACATCATCAGATAATGTCTTGAGCACGGATTCCTTTACACAATAAGGAATTGTTTCTCAGTGCATGACTACCTTGTCCTCCCTTTATAAAAATGAAAGCCTCCTTGCCTTGGTCCCCACACATTTGGGTTTCCTCCACCAAATGACCTCTTCCTCATTCACACTGCGTTGTCTTTCAAAGTGATCCACTCCTCCTATGGCAGCGCTATTGACTTGGTCAAACCTGACCTTGCCCTCATGCATTTTCCCCTTTTCACACTTGAGGGTGCAAAATATGGCTATTCTAATGATCCCTTTCACACTATGAGGGATTTTATTTCTACTCATGGGCCTCTTTACCCATTTATTCACCTCCTAGCTGATATAGGAAAAATTAATGTTCCAATTAGCTCTATGCTAAGAACATTACGGACAACCATTTTGTCAAACATGTCACAAATATGCATTCTACAGGTTAAAACAACACACATGAGCACAAGGGCCTCAAAATTATCTAAGAATCACTAAGAAGCATTGATGCCTCATCATAATAACTTCATTGCCATCTATTAAGCCATATAGTCATTGTAAATTTAGTGATTAACCAAAAAGTGATGAGAGCCATACATTATTATTGTCATAAAACTCAATCATAACCAACATTAACCAACAGGAATATCAAGGATATAACAATGATATAAGCCACATATAAACAAGTATATTTACCCATAAAATTCCAAGGAGAAAGAGCTCTCATTGATGATTACATAGGCTGACCAGGTATGGGACTTCCATGAACCACCCGACCATAGGCTAGGCTGAACCAAATATTTCTTTCATCCAGTCACCCTCATGGCATATTCCAAGCATGAATGTGTGATCTCATAGAATAAATCAATCAAAACCAAGCCAAGGATTCCAAAGGCCAAACCACCTCAACCCTCAATCGGTGATTCCAATTCACGGTCGAACATCACTAACCATCACCATATTGGTCTCTAGCCAAGCTGTCCAGGGCTCCAACATGTTTGTTCCAACTAGGGCTTCCAGGAATAGTGACTCAACACACAGTTGTTGTTTGGCTTCTAGAGAATTTTTCCAACCAGGGCTTCCAGGACTAGTAACTCAACCCACCAAGGGATTCCTGAGAATTTTCCCAACCAAGGCTTATAGGAACTAATAACTCAACCCACAACCAAAGGCACAAGAGAAAAACCAAAAAAAAAAGGTAAAACCCACAACAACATGGCTATCTAGGAAATAGCAAGGCTAGGAAAAACCACTGTCAATCTATGCAATCCCCCATGCCATTCACAAATCATAACCAAATAACCACATGCATATTCCATGCATGCCAAAACTAGTTCGAGAACCATACATGAAACTCGGTGTAATATCCCAAAATGGGGCTGCTCAGCAATACATGCTAAAATAATGCATTTTTCAGAAATGTATGCAATGAAAGTTAAATTCAGCTCATGGATACCTTAGATCGGATATTATAGTAACTATATCTGAAAGGAAATCATAAAAAAATCACTATTGCATGGTTAAATAGGCTTCCCATGCCATAAATAGCTCAAAATCATGAAAAAATAGGGACTGCAGCCATGTATGAAAGCTGGAATACCATGAAAAAATTATTTTATTACCTATGCAATAGAAGTAGGTTATAAATCAGATCTAGAACAAGTATGTGGACAAAAGGTTTAGATATATAGTAGATCCATGCACTATACAAGCTCTTTTATCAATCCCCCTTGGGGTTTTCAGCAATACACCATGTACAAAATGTAGATTTGAGTTTTAAGACTACAAATCTATGGAAATATTCATATCTGAAAAGTGGATCTGATCTGATATAAACTATAAAATAATCTCCTCCAACAAATCTCCAAAGTGAAGGGCATATCCCCAACACTCAGAAAATCAGCTCTCCAAATGGTGCACTGAATCACCCTGTAGCTACTCCTTCAAAAATTATGTAGATCTGGACTTCTTATACAATGTAGGGGACAAAATAATATTGGCCTGTAGCCAAGATATGAAAATATAGCTCAAAACCTTCAATATTGTCCTCCCAATGGATTAGAATACTCCACTAAAAAGAATCACTGAAATGGCCTAGATCTGAAGATCTAGCCTCCACTTGTTGCAGCTTACTGAAACATGCAAATCCTCAATAGGATATTTGCTGTCAAAGGAAGATGAAGCTTGTTATCAATCCAAATAGTGGAAAATATGGTGCAAGACTCCTCCAAGAGCTCCTCAAGGAAAGAGAAGGAATTCCCAAATAGGAAGACCTTGTGCTAAACAACACTCTATCTAAGCTAAACAGCCAGAGAAAGAAAATATGTCTAAACATACCATATAATCATAAAATCATCATCATAATCTAACTTTATATGGCTTTCATCCTCCTCCTTATAACCAATGTGAGCCTTCTCACCTTGGGCCCCACTCATTAGGGTTTCTATCTTCATGCAATAAATATCCCTCCAAAATTCGCTGTCTCCATTAGTCTTACTCATATTTTTACATCGTTGTTTGATTTAGTCAATCTTGACTAGATCAACCTTGACTGGATCCCCATGCAAAGTCTTCTTCCACACTAAATGTGGCTTTATTCTATCTATCTAAACACATCTATATTCCCATTGAGTTATCTTCATTAATGTTCCACATCCTCCATCTTCGCTTAGTTGACTTGGTCAAACTTGACTTTGTCTACATGCATTAAGCCTTGTTCACACATGAAGGTGTTTTGATTGCAGGGGCGCATGGTCTTGGAGGATGACCTTGCACGTCGTGTTGTTACGGCAAAGAATGGCTAGCCTTGTGGTTATAAGCATGCACCAATGGTGGTGCCTCATCATGATGCCCTCGAAGACTCCTACAAATCCGCACATGACCAAGGATACCTAGTAGAAGGATAAGGATGCAAAGAAAGAGATAGAGCCAACCATGTCGGGTGAAACCATTGTTGGATAAGGAAACAAAGGATAAAAAAGGCGGCAGGTGTTGGGAGCACTGCGACAAAAAGGAATGAGTTCAAGAAAAGGGACTAAGCAAGGATCTCAGACCACCGAGCCGGTGAAAAAGAGGAATGGATAAAAGAAAACAAGGACAAAGGCCGTGACCCTTAAAAAAATATGAACTTAACAAAATTAAAACACAATCAAAGCTACGATCGAGGATACGGCAGGTGTGCGCAGATATCAATACAAATCGGTCCTTGAGATGTGCAACACGATATCCGGGGAGCTCCATGTAAACCCGATCCAAGCAATCGTACAACGAGCGAGCATACACAAAATATACTTCCATTTCCTTCATAAACCGGGTATTTCATGTTCTAGGACCTACAATTAGGTTGAGCACTGCGAGGCGTGCCTGTGCTCCAAGCCCTCGGGGGCAAGGAATTGACTTGGCCATGCTTCACGACGGGGCATCATGCTTTGCATAATATGATCATGGACGACGTGCGATGCGGGTCCATGCCTCCAAATGTTGTTGGAAAATCAACGGTAGGTGATCATGAAGCGAGAGAAAAATAATGCGGAAGAAGCTCATCGAGTTTGCATTGGAATCCATGGTTTACCAATTGTGCGGTGACACTCCCGAAGTCACAATACACCTTACCATTGCACCTATAGTTAAATTAAAAATCTTGGTAGCCATGTTGAAGGCACTTGCATTCAAAAATAACAACGATCTATGGTGAGCTTGAACAAAATGTCATGGAGACCTCCGGATGAGCTCTAGCAGGATACCCCTCTATAGGTGCACACACGGCATGCCGCGATCGTAAAAAAGAATCAGCGGTAGCATCTGCTTGTTGTTATGGATGCTTGCACTAAGCTATTTGAAGAGGCCATGGGACTTTGGAGCTACGTCAAGATGACTCTGTTTATCGAACAGCGAAAGCGATTTGAGGGCAAAACGGCGGTTCGATGAAATTTGGGTTGCCTACGAAAATTTTTCCTTCCCGAGAGACTCGGTAGATTGTAGGAGAATCACGCCATTCGGATGGAAAAGCTTCTTGCATCAACGAGAGCATTTTGGATGCACAAATGAATCGATGCATAGATGAGGCCTTACGGCTCTCGCCGTCATTGAGGAGCCTAAAAAATTTGCAGAAGACCCGGAGAAGCATTGGCTTGGCATTGAGACCAACCATAGAAAAATTGTGTAATATTCCTTTTTCGAAATATCACAAGTACGCTGCCGGAGATGGAATGTAGGGGCATTTACCGGATATGTCACCTTCTAATGAAGGGTTAGATCTAGAAGGCTTGTTGGCCAGCACTGCCAGGACTTTGTCTACGGATATGTGAAATTTCCTAGTAGGAATGAGTTTAGCAACTGACACGGAAAACACATTTCCGGGAATGGAGGCAACTTGATTTGATCACGGTCACAGGATCCTTTGAATATATCTATCTAGAGGTGAAATATAAAAGTGGGCTCAAAACAAATGTCTCTAGGAGCTTAAGACAAGTCTCCTTTCACGGTTATCTCAAAAAATGCCCAATGAAAGAGGGTTGCATCAACAAATGAACATGTACTAACGCAAGCAACGTTATATGAGAGAGCCAATGTTATGAATATATATATATATATATATATATATATATATATATATAGAAACAAAGAAAATATAAAAATACTTGAAGAATCACTCACTCAAGGCCGAGCAAAGAACCCCTCAATGGCATGCATATAGAAGCATATCACAATATTGCTACAAAAGAATGTGTAATGTTACGAAATGAAATCAGCATCTTTTTCATCGTTGAAGAACTCCTTTGTCGGAAGTATGAACAAAGGTGTGTCGAGAGATTGATGAGAGGAGGGCTTTTACCACATTATGTCACCTCTAAAGAGGATGAGAGTGAGCTATACGGCCTTTTCTCGGACTCTTGCCTATAGCTATATAAATACTTCTTCTCCAGAATATCTTGCTAAAGGGATGAGGCTACGACAATATGCAAAAAAATACATGAGAGCAAACTTGCTTCAATATCGAGAAAATGATAGAAGAACTCATAGCCATTGTATTAGCTCATAACATCAAAATAAGTGTACAATATCTTGAGGGAAAGAGCACTCAAGAGAGGAATGATCATCCTCGAAAGAAAAAGTACATGAAAGCATAGAAATATATTAGCATAGGCGCCCTAGCTATGAGCACGATCTTATGGAGACATTACTACATACAAACATGAAATATGATGATATTGCAATATAGCCCAAGAAATGAGGGGGAATGTGCTCTCAACCCCTAAAAATAATAATACAAAAATAATACAACAATCCTTAAGAAGTTAGCTACCTTATGTAACGAGAATGGAGAAAAATACCAAAATTTTGGAGTTCTTTGGTGGTAACGACAACTCATAACAAAAATAGAGAAGGAGATGGTAGAATTTTCTCTACAATCGAATCGATCTCCTCCAAAGGATTTCGGGTGCGAAATTTTGATTAGACAACGAAAATATCTCCCTCCAATGTGATGGTACAAACCCCAACTATGAGAATAACTCGAAATAATGCGATCTATGGAAGATTCTTATTTGTTAGATATGGGGGAAAGCAACTGTTGCCAAAATTTTCAAATGAGCTCAATAACACTCCTCGATGATATCCCCACTAAATGGAGCCAGCTTTCTTTGCAAATCATGTCTTGGAGTGATGTGGTGGAAGCCTCCCTTTGCCCAACCCCCGGCTACACAATGTCTTCTTGCGCAGAATAACGTTGTGATGGAAGAGAATGCTTTGGACTTGAGCCAAGATGTGGAGAAAATTGAAGATCAATTCCTCAGAAGGCCTCTCATGAGGAGGAAGGAATCCCCTAAGCGAAATTCCTCCGGCCAACTTTCTTGAGCAGTGGGGTATGCTCCTTGTCTCTCAAGACAACGAAATCAATAATCCATTCATGAGAAAAAATGGTTGTATTTCCCTCCTCTTATACAATTGTGAGCTCCTCTCCATGGGCCTCACTTCTGGGGGGATTTTCCTTCTCCGAGAGTCTTCCACTCCTTCTCTATTTCATTTTTCCATTGTTCTTTCCACTTCATAGCCTACACGGTTTGAATTTGGTCAACTTGACCTAGCCACTCGCAAAATAGCTCCCTTTCACACATGGAGGTGTGAAATCAAATACAAAAATGATCCATTCTCATAATATGAGGAGTTTATTTTGCTTTTCATTATAAATGGGTTTCCTTACCCATTTATTCTCCACCTATGTGAAATTAGCAAAAAATAATGTTCCAATTTTAAAAATTTTCGGGACATCTGAGTCCTCCCCTCCCAAATGTTGCTTGTGCAAGAAAGCGCAAGGATAAATTGGAAGGCCTTCTCTCAAGGCAACGAGGTCTATGATGTTTTGAGAACATCTCCCTCATGTGGATCCTCCATTCCCAAACTATCAACCATGCAAAACGAGTCACCTTCCAACTAGGAAACTCCACGAAAATAATCCTCCACCTTGTGCTCATGCAGCAGAACGGTGGGCTAAGAGTGTAAGTGGTAGAGCTCCATGGCCTACCCCACGTTGTCCTCTTCTCCACTCATGATAAATTTGGAGTGCAAAAATTTGAACTCGGGGGCTGCAATAATGTTGCCTTCAAGAGCGAAGATGAAGTCTAGATCCCAAAGGACCTCTCCTCAGTGACGCAAATCAAAAGGCTGGCCCAAATCACCTCATATGTGATGAGTTGGAATTCATCATCTGTAAGGTCCAAGCAGGTGTATGGTTCACCTCATGGAAGAACAAATGGGCGAAGCTGGTGACCATATCGGCCTCCCATACTCCCCTTCGGCATGGTGAAAAAACAATGAGTTCCTCCTCCCAAAGGGCACATCCACCCAATGGGTTCCTCCCATCATCATGATACATATGGGGCTACTGTGATATGGCTGAAATATAATGGTCTTCAAGAGAGACCCAAGCCACCCCATCAAACATATGAACCATGAAATGCCTCCTCCAAAATTCAAACTCTCTAAATAGATCCTCCCACATGAAGGAAGGGTGAATCTTGGCAATCATGGAGACATCCCATTGTTTCTAGGAAACATACACCATGAAAAGTAGGGAGAATCATACTCCCAATGGGAATCTACAACTCATATCCCACTTTCCGGACAAAGCTCCACATGTAAAAAGAAAACTCGGCAACACATGGAAGCAAGAACAAATAGGAACAAGTTGTCATATGACAACGGAGAAAGTGGATCATAGTTCCACTTATGGAACTGCAGCAGTGCACTTCTGCACCATCAAAAACAGAAATCAACAAGTGCTTTTTCAGCCACTTTTTACGCAAAATCATCTCATAAGATGAAAACATGAACATAATGTGGTGTCAATAGTACTTACAGAATCATGTGGCTTCCCCACGGTCCACCCATGGAATAGCCAATATCAATCACGCAAATGGCTCCAAGTACATCATCATATAAAATATGAGAAGGGATGATCTTCTTCAATACCCTCTTGATCACATAAAGTAAAGGAAGACAAATAATAATACGGATGTATACCTCCTCTCTGAATTACTTTCTGGTCATTGGTGCAGGATGGCTCAAGCGAAAGTGCTCCCTTAATACGAATAGTAGGAAGGTGGTTGTGACATCCTCATCATCATCATTCGAGCTATGCATCTCTCCACTGCTACAGTATATATCCTATTGGATGCCCTCCCAAATGAACTCCTCTTGAGAAAGATGTACATCAGATGCATGGAAAGAAATCCTCACAGCTGTTTGCAAGTGGCATCTTCTCAACAGAGACTAGAGGCTCTAGTAAAAAAGACTCTACCATGTGAGTAGATGACCATATCATCTATCATATGTCATGCATCTCTCTACGGGTCATCAAGCATCTTTGCCAAGCACCAAGATCCTTGGAGTGCCCACTAAGAGTGAAGATCTCCGGTAGGGGATCAATCCTCCTAAGAGACAACGTTGGTGATACGGCATGTGTAGCTCTCCTCCCTCTCTGCGCCTACTACTTTGACATCCCTCATGCCAAATTTTTGCTCAATTTCTTCACCTCTCCAAAATGCAAGAGCGGTGAATCTCAAAACATGATGCCTACGATCAATGATGGATCTGGTGGTCTCCTTGGTGGGATGCCCCTATGCGGTGAGACATCAATGCCAGAGTGGACTATACATATGGTTGGGCAACCTTGCCCTTGCTCTCCCTACGCGGTACAAACTTTCTCCTATTTTCTTAACTTTCTAGAATTGAGAAGAGTGTGTGCCTCTCATCACATGATGCTGCTCTCTCTCTCCTCCTCTTTCTTCCACTTGCAAAATGGAACAATCATGCTGCTCATTGATTGTGCTTGGACCTCCATGCTTATGAGATCACGGGACCTTCTGCAAGGATGCGAATCCCTGTATTGGAGCATGTGCTCCTCTCCCTCTGCATGAGGTACTAGATCAGCTCTATGATTAATAGCAATTTGTTTCCCATTCTCCTCATCAACATATGTGGACAACTCTTCCAAAATGAGATCCTCTCTTGAAGAGAGACCTCTATGACTCCTTGTTGCCAAAACAGAAAGATGAAGGTCTTGCCTCCAATAAATCACCATGAAAGATATTAGCCTCCTCTAAGGGGTTTTGAAGTGATCTTGAGCCCATGAATTCCTCCATCACATGCAAGGTTTTTGTTTCTCTAGGAATGTTTGTTTCCTCCACATGTGTTTGATTTCTTCCCACCAAATTTTCCCATCAAAGCCCTAATGAACATTGCATAGGAAGAAGTATTTGCATTTTCAAAGCAATGGACTCAAATAACCACCATGCATAGACTTTACCTCCCAAGTGCGGTATTGCTACTACGATGGCTTTATGCTTCGGGAATCGATGTTCTTCTTGAAAGGTGTCTAGCTCTTCAATCCAAGATTTGGTTGAACAAAGTAGATGAACCATCAAGACGGTCAGAAGAAATCTACCCTCATCATGTTGCTTGCTCCTCCTCACCATGATCTTTTAAAACTCTAAGAAGAGATGTGATCTCTAAACTTCTCGGTTGAGATTCATGCTCATGTAAAGAAACCACTTCAGAGTTCCCTTCTCGGTATGCCTTCTTCTTCTTTCCTTCTCATGTGGCTTAATGTGTATTCGTTGTACCCTTGGTGTGTAGCTACATGTTCACACTCCTCATGGAAAATCTATAGCTAGCCCTTGATTCAACCTTTTATTTCCTTCTCCAAAATATGGAGTCTCTTTCATAACATTTCTTGGTCCTAACCAGTGAAGATGGAAGTGCGGGGTTCTTTCTCTCTTCTCTTGCTTCTCTCCTCCTTGGAAAGGTTTTTATTTCTCTAAAAGCGGTAAGAACAAGCTCATCCTTTCATAATATTCATTTCTTCTTTATTGGCCTTGAAGGCCATAGGATGAGCCAGAAAGATGCTCTTGAAATACCCCTTTGTGTGTTGCAGTAAAATCACTTGGGTTTTTCATATTTGAAGAACTCCTTTGTCGGAAGTATGAACAGATATTTCGATTGGTGAGAGGGATTTTACCGAAGCTATGTCACCTCTAAAGGAAGGGATGAAATTGGAGGCTATCTAGCCTTTTCTCAGGACTTTGCCCTGTCTGTAAATACTTCTTCCTCACGATCTTCCTCAAAGGGATGAGCTACGGCTATACACAAACAAATACATGAAGAGAAAAATTGCTTCAATCTCGGAAAATGATAGAAGAACTCATAGCCATTGTATTAGCTCATAAAACAAAATAAGTGTACAATATCTTGAGGGAAAGAGCACTCAAGAGAGGGAATTATCATCCTCGAAGAACAAGTACATGAAAGCATAGAAATATATTCTTGCATAGACTACCCTGTTATGGCCATGTGATCTTATGGAACAACATTGCATACAAACATGAGAAATATAATGATATTGCAATATAGCTCAAGAAATGAGGGGGGAGTGTGCTCTCAACCCCTAAAAATAATTATACAACAATAATACAACAATCCTTAAGAGGATTGGCTACAATATATGCCCCGGAATGGGAAAATACCAAAATGTTGGAGTTGTTGGGTAGGCTAGGCAACTCATAACAAAAATAGAAGGAGATGGTAGAATGCTGCTCTAAAATTTGAATCAATCTCCTCCAAAGGATTTACGGAGTGCAAGGCTGATCCAGGCATTGAAATCTGTCCCTCACATGTCGATGGTGAAAAACGCCATTGCGGACTAACTCTGAAATAACAAATTCTATGGAAGGAGCTGTATTTGATGAAGATGGGATAAAGCTTGGTTCTTTGCCAAAATCTACAAATGAGCTCAATAACACTCTCGATGATATCTCCACTAAATGGAGTCTCCTTTCTCTACAAATCAGAATCCGGAGTGATGTGGTGGAAGCCTCCACTACTGGGCTTGACTACACAATGTCTTGTTACGCAAGAATAATCTTTGTGATGGAAGAGAATACTTTGGCCTTGAGCCAAGATGTGGAGAAAAGTGAAGATCAATTCCTCGAGGCCTCTCATGAGAGAAAGGAATCTTTAAGAAATAACTCCTCCGAGAAATTCATGAGAAAAAATGGTTGTCTTCCCTCCTCTTATACAATTGTGAGCTCCCTCTCGATGGGCCCCACTTCATTGGGGTTTTCCTTCTCAAGTAATCTTCCCTCCTTCTCTATTGCATTGTTTCCGGTATGCTTTTCAGCCTCTGCTTTGTGCGGTTTGACTTTGGTTAACTTGACCTAACCACTTTAGAAAAATAGCTCCCTTTCACATGAAGTGTGAAATCAAATACAAAATTATCCTTCTCATAATATGAAGGATTTTATTGTGCTTTTCATTATAAATGGGGTTCCTTACCCATTTATTCTCCACACATGTAAAATTAACAAAAATTAATGTTCAATTTCTGCATGAAAATTTTGGGACATTCTAGAATGCTTGTGACTAAAACGCTACGCGAGTCAATAGATGGTATTGCTACATACATAATTTCAATACATGGATATGGAAGTATAAAGCTCAAAGAAAGATGGAGACGATATCTCAGCCAATGCAATTAATAATACATCAATCCTTGGGGGGATTGGTTGAAATATACAAAAAGGAAAAAATGCGGAGTTGCTACCTCTATTTGGAATAGCAACTCGAGAAAATGGATGGAGATATAGGTGAAAATGCGCATATTATGAATACATATCCTCCGATGGATATTTCAAGAGAGAGAATTTGATCCAATCCACGAAGATATCTCCCTCCAAACTAGTGGTGCAAACACTATGGTCTTCTCGAAAATAACACGGTCGAAAAGGGAAGAGTGCGGCGTGAATGATGAGAGGAGAGCTGAACTAATTCAAAGATATATATAATGGATCTAAAATCTCCTCTAGTGGTCTCCAGGATGCAAAGAATCTCTCTCCTCTAAAATCGAGGAGCTCACGGAAGTGATGCTATGGAAATCTCCTACAACCCGGCAACACGATGTTTCTGCCCATTTCTTTAAAACGGCTGTCTTCGAAATTCTTTGGCCTTGAACGAGAATGTGGATGAGGCTCGAAGAAAAAATCTTCAGAGGCTTCTCGAAAGGAAGGAATCCTAAACGGGAGTTCCCTTGTGCTAAACAACACAACTATATCGGTTAGGCGGTAAGGAGGCAACGTTAGAAATATCAGTCACTTGAATGAGAAAATGGTTGTTTTCCTTCTTTTATGCCAATGAAGGCTCCTTGGCCATGGACCCCAAAAGTGGGTTCTTCCTCCTCAAGCAATTGCGTTTAGCTTCCCAAGCAAGCCACACCTCCATCCTATTGCGTAGTTTGACTTGGTCACATGACCTAGCTACCTTGCAATTATCCTTTTCACACATGGGTGTGCAAGACTAGCTCTAATGATGCTTCTTTTCATTTCATGAGGGGATTTATTGATATTTTATTTATGTATGGGTCTCCTTGCCCATTTTATTCTCCTCCTAGCTAAAATAACCAAAAATAAGTAATTTCGACTAGGCTTGGCCACGTTTGGGAACATTACGATCCCTCCCCTCCCAAAAGATTGCTTGTCCTCAAGCAAGTGTGAGTTAAGAATTGAATTATTCCTCCCCTCCTCTTCTGTAGCACCCATGTATGAGGGCACCTCCCAAGTAGAAGGTGCCATCTCGCCAACCAAGTCCTCTGTTGTCCCTCCCAAGTATGTAGTTCGGTGTCAAAGCTATCATCATGCAATGGTGAAATAATCAAGAGGATAACGGAGTGATGTATAGAGTTCCTCTTGGAGTATCGAGTACGCGGTTAGGGAAAAATATCTATTTTATGGGCCCTCCATCCCACAAGCTATTTTCCATGCAAAATGAACACTCCCGGCCCAAAACTCTGGAAATCACACCACTCACCCAAGTTCATAGGATGCGGTGTGTTGGTGATGCGAATATGGTGAAGCTCCATTTCCCACCTCTGCTTATTCTCCACTCCCACCCATGGCAAGTGTAGAGTGAGAGTTGATCCTTGCGCAAAAGTGTTTGCCCTCTAGTGGCAATGTGGGGTCTAGATCTCCAGAGACCTCTCTCCCAACGGTTGTAAATCAATATGGCCCAAATCATCTCATCTGTGATGGATAGGAGTTCATGGTCATCACCTCTGGAGTATCTACCAATCACATGGCTCCACCTCATAAAGAATGAAGCATCACGGAATGGTGGCCATCACAACTGCTCATGCTCCTCTTAGAGCATGCTGCTAAAGAGGGATCCTCCTCGGTCAAGGGACCCACCCAACCAAGGTATCTCTCTCTTGATCATGCTCCTTATAAGAATAGGAATAGCGGCATAAAGAGCCAAGATAAGCATCATTTTGGGCATGCCATGTGTAGCAAGTGAGTGGGGATATGGTTCCTCATGTGTATCTGATGTTGCTTGATCCCCAAGCTTGCAATAGAGAATGTAAAAGATTGTGGTTTTCAACTTGCAATGATAACCCCATTATGTATGTGTTTGGAGAAGGAACAATGTAGGATGCAAAGTGAACATGCCCTTCAAAACATAGCTCTTCCCCAAGTCTCCCTGGGGATGTTTTATCCAATCTGCTCGTGGTCTCCGATGACCCCGAAGCCTAAGAAAAGAATGCCCCTTCTTGGAGCAATGTCCTACACGAGATATGGTCAAAGGAAGTATACATGCAATATAAAAATCGGAATGTATATGACTAACATTCTTACCATTGCTGCTCATGTAAGTGGAGTAGCTCATGGATATGCCTCCTCCCATCCTCAAGAGAATGAATGGTTGTGCTAGCTCTCCCAAAAGAGGGATGTAGTAACACTCCCTTACATCTACATGACTTACCGCATCTCCCCCATGTCATGATGTCTCCCTCCTCATGCAACTAGTCATCTAACACCATGCGAGGTAAAAGATCCTTGGAGGTAATCCACCCAAAGTTGGGAGCTCCGATATGGATCCATCCTCCATAATGATAAATGACGATGATCCCTCATGTAGACTCAATTTCATATGACTTCTTCATGCTTTTACATATCCTATGCCAAATATATAAGTGGGAAGACGCCATCCTCCCCCTGTTGTTTCTGCCTTAGCTCAAATCTGAAATGGGAGTGGGTAATAGTGATGATGAGATAAGACTCTCCCCCTTCCTGTGGCCCTTACCCCAAGCTCCACCCAGGCTATATCAAGCTCTCCCAAGGTCTCTACCTCTATGAAGTCAATGAGTGGTGCCCTAAAATGTGAAACATCCCTCCTCTCTGCTTTGATCCGGTGGTCTCCTCGGAAAAATGTCTCCATGCGGTAAGACATCATCATCAAAAGTGGATTGTAAACATGAATAGACGGATGTGTCTGTGTCCTTCTTGCTGCACAATTTAGTCTCCCTCCATGGCATATCAACCTCTGAAATTAGTCAGGGTAAATAACCCTCATCAAATGATGTTGGCTCTTCCCCTTACCTCCTCCTTGTGTCTCCGGGTTTCCACACCTCCTCATCTATGGCACACATGAATCATGGGTGGGTGCCTTGACCTCCATATAAGAGATCCTAGGAAATCCCTTCCAAAGATCCAAGCATCCCTCTATGCGGACGAAGCTCCATCTTCCTGCGCAGGGCCTAGATACTCTCCATAAATTCTAGCGTTGTACCCTCAAATTCCTCCTCATGAGTGGGAAACTCCCCAAAGTTGGATTCTCTTTTGGAAAAGAGACCTCCATGCACTTCCCTTCTCATATGTAAGGGATGAGAACCTTCCCTCTGACAAGGTATGGTGTAAGGTTTTAGCCTCCTTGTGGTTTTATGAAGTAAGATGGAGCTCGGAGGTTTATCCATCACATGTAGGGGTTTGTTTTAGTGTGCTCCTCCACATGTGTTTTATGAATTCACGATCAAATATTTTAACTAATGCTTTAGTGAAATTTTAATAAGATAAAGCATGTGCATTTTCTTTCGGAAAGAATTCAAAACTCTGAGGCATAAGCCTTACCTCTCGGGAATGCAGCGGCGAGGGTACCCATTGTGCAAGTGTGGTTGCACCTTCTTCAGAATGTTGTCTTTGCTTTGTAAAATGGAGTCTAGCTCCTCCACCCAAGATTTGGTTGAAAGCGCAAGTGACCCATCAAAAGATGATAGAAGGATCTATCATGTTCTTGCTCCCCTCTCCCCTTGGTCACTCTCCTTCCTCTCTCACCTATGTTATGCCCTTCTTTGGTGTATGACTACGATCAGTCATCATAGTGTGTGTTTGTACTCACACTCACTATGTAAAATTATAGAGCTTGCTCTAAAATCAAACTCTTTCGGGATTATCCATGCATACGCACTCACAGATCTTCTTGAAACCCTTATGAATTTCATGCATAGATTCGGGGAGGAAGCTTTGTAAGCTTATCCCCTTCCTTCTCTCCAAAATATGGAGCCCTTTTCTGTGACTGTTTTTCCTAAATGAGAATAGGAAGTGCGGGGTTTTTCTATTATTTATACTTAGATTTGAAAATGGATTGAGATTAATCTCATCCTCTCAGGCTCTCTACTCTCTTTGTCTTAGACTCACGAGTTGAGCCAAGATTGTTGCTCAGGAAATACCAACGCCAATATTCCCTTTTCGGGGAATGTCTGATACATGCTAGAGATGGACTATGAGGGGAATTTACCGGATATGTCACCTTATAATGAAGGAGGTAGAGATCACGGAGGCTTGGCGGCCCTTCTGGAGACTTTGTCCTACGGATATGTGAAATTTCCTAGTAGGAATGGCTAGCAACCCAAGCACGGAAAACGCATTTCCGGGAATGGAGGCAACATGATTTGATCCCTGGTACGGGATCCTTTGAATATATCTATCTGAAGCTGAAATCCAAGAGTGGGTTCAAAATGTCTCTAGGAGCTTAAGACAAGTCTCGTTTGCCTTTTATCTTAGAAAATGCCCAATGAAGAGAGTTTTGCATCAACAAATGAACATGTACTAGCATAGCAACGTTATATGAGAGAGCCAATGCGCATGAAACTATAAAATAGTCCTTTGAATATATATATATATATAGCAGTAAATAAAATATACAAATACTTGAAGAATCACTTGCTCAAGGTAAGGAGCAAAGAACCCCTCAATGGCATGCATATGGAAGCATATCACAATGTTTGCTACACAAGAATGCTTGTGACTAAAACTACAAGGTCAATAGATGGTCACTGTTGCCTATATAATGTTAATACATGGATATGGAGGCTAAATATCAAATAAATATGGGGGAGCAAGACCTCAACCCCACATTAATATCTCAATCCTTGGGAGGATTGATTTGAAATATACAAAAGGAAAAAATTCCGAAGTTGCACCCCTAAGCTGGAGACCAACGCGCAACTCGGAAAATGGATGGAGATAGCTGAAAATGATGCATATTCTAAATATATCTCCTCAATGGATCTTTAGAGAGGTTGATCAATCCCCCGAAGGTCTCTCCCTCCAAACTAGTGGTGCAAACCCCACTACAATTTTGCTCGGAAATAACGCGATCAAAGGAAGGAGCGTACGTGAATGATGAGAGGAGTTGGGCATGATGCAAAGATATAGAGAATGGATCTGATCTCCTCTAGTGGCCTCCCCGTCTAGCTCTCTTCCAAAATCGAGCTCGGGAAGTGATGCTGTAAATCTCCACTGCCAACCCTAGCAACCATGATATTTCACCGCCTTTGCGAAAACAATTTGCGAAGGAAATACTTTGGCCTTGAACGAGAATGTGGAGGAGCTAAAGAAAAAACCTTCCAAAGAGCTTCTCAAGAAGGAGGGAATTCTAAACAGGAGTTCCCTTGCGCTCGCTTAACATAGCTATCTCGGTTAAAGAGCGGTGAGAGCAAGCAATTCGAAATATCAATCCATGAATGAGCAAATGGTTGTTTTTCTTCTTTTATGCCAATGAAGGCTCCTTGGCCCATGGACCCCACATTAGGGTTTCTTCCTCCTCAAGCAATTGCGTTGGCTTCCCAAGCAAGCCACACCTCCATCTATTGCGTAGTTTGACTTGAGTCACATGACCTAGCCCCCTTGCAATTATCCCTTTTCACACATGGGTGTGCAAGACTAGCTCTAATGATGCTTCTCTTTCATTTCATGAAATTTATTGATATTTTATTTATGTATGGGTCTCACTTGCCCATTTATTCTCCTCCTAGCTGAAATAACCAAAATTAATGTTCCAATTAGCTTTATGCTAATTTGGGAACATTACAAATTGGTGGAAGAGGAGCATAATGTTGTGAAAAATACCATTCTCTTGGAATTTCAAAGTTTCATGTAGGTGCTTAAGTAAAAATACGGACATTTGGACCCGGAAGTGATTCGAGACGAGTCACTAGATTGTGTTAGGGCACATTGTAGTAGGGTACTCACAGGGTAAAGAAATTTTGAGTATTTGTGGTTAATTTTTTATTTGTATGTGCCACGTAGACTTGTCAAGGGGATTTGGGGCGGTTCAAGTCCCATAAGGTATTGTAACGGGTAAAAGGCAGTGAGTCTCAAACCATGGTTTGAGACCATAGTATGTGTGTGTGATTGGAAAGATATAAATATGTAAGAGTAAAATCAAATGGGAATATGAATGTATGGATGTTATGTTTATGTTTTGTGTTCTCATCTAAGTTTTCGGTCGGTTTATGCAGGTAGAAAGGCTCCTGCTAGTTGTGTGTCCAGAGACCTAGTCTTGAGATGTGCCGATCTCTGCGGTGTGTGCACGGAGAAGGGAAAGTATTGTGCGAATTTAAGATCTCTTAATAAAAAGAAGGAATTTTGGCAAACTCATACTTTTATATGATTTTTGTGAATTTAACTTCCTTATACTTGTTATGTCTTATGTCTTTAACTTCTTTTGCAATTCTAGTCTAAATCGTATATTGAATGCGTATTTGTCTCATTGAATGAAATGTGAATTAGATTTCATACGCAGAGCAATAATTATGCCTCTTTAGCTGTTAGATCCGAATGAGTATATTGATATGTCTGCAAGTACGCCATTGAAGTAAAGGGTTAATTAAGCAATGATATGTGAATGCATGAGGTTAAGTCGATTGTTATTATTTGGTCATGTGAAAATGATTTAATTTTTAAGGGTTTATTTGCAAGTAGATCTAGTTTATGCAAAGGGTTAGATCTGATTTAAATGTAATATGTGATGCATATATGTTAATGCATATTTGTTAAGGGTTTCTCCATTAGACCGGTTTCTTGGGAAGTTACACCTTGAATAGATAAGCATTAAGTAAGGGAAAAACACACATCAAATTCTCACATATCTCTTCGGGTGAGATTTTGGTCTATGCAAGCATATCTACGAGAAAGGGCCGGTTGTTGGAGGTTTTGTTGGTTGTGCAAAATACTCAGGAACTTGGAAGTCGGGACCCCTTAAGCCAATAAAGGGTAGTAGGTCAATGTAGAGCCTTAGTCCTAGAGTTGCAAATATTTGGGAAGGGTCCATAGAAGAGAAAAAAATGGTTGTATTATACTCATCTTGGTCATTACCCTTTCTATGGGAGCCCACAATATTCGATGAAATGAAATATTATTTTTAGCTAATGCGATCCCCATACCTTCAGTGACGATTACCTGGAGCTATTAGAAGTCGATTGAGATAAGTTACGGATGGAGAGACATAGTTGATTCAATATTTTGGATGCTTCTCGATTGTTTTGTTATAGTATCAATAACAACATTGAGAGAGTGTTAGTTGTGTTACAATACATTCCACTAGAGTAGGATTGAGGTTGTGTCTGCCTTTATTGGGTCCCTATATTACTATTATAGTCCCTTATTATTGTTAGTGTAACCTCTTATTTTTATTGTTGTACCCACTGTAACCCCCATATTTTTATTATTGTACCCTTAAATTATTATTGTTGAGTCGGCTAGGATTACATTGTGGCCCCACTAGGATTACATTGTGGCCTCATGGACTCCTATATATAGAAATGAGGTTTTCATTTGTATCATACAAGAATTGTTCATTTATGTAATGTATTGGAGGTTCCCCTTGAAGTGGCTAATTTATAAGGTGTTTATCTCCTTTTCTTCTATTTTTGAAGTTTGGTTTCACAACATTTGGTATTAAGAGCTTTGGATTCTAAGGTTTCCCATTTGTGCAAATAGGTCATCATGGGAATTTTTGCTATAATGTTTTTTCTACGAAATTTTAGAAGCTGGAAATTTTGAAACTGGTGAAATCTTTGAACATCCTTGAAAAATTTCGGAAGCGTTTTAACATTTTAGAGATATGATGTTGTGGAAGTTAGGACTTTTTGAGGCTCCCGAATTTCATCTCAAAGAGGTGATCGTGGGAAAATATTCATAACTATCTCTGCGAGCATGATTGGAATGATGTAAAAATTGGTCACAAGTACGGACTTTGGTTTCTTTTCTATCAATTTTAGAGTCGAAGGAGAAGAAAACGGTGACCGATGGAAATTCGTACAAGTTTGCTCTCTTTGAACTAGTCAAAATTAGGTCATTGTGGGGTGGACCTTAAATTTTTAAGCAGAAGAACCCAAATTAGGTTAGACTGTGGCATTTGAAAGAGGATTCGGAGAACACCTCGGGCCAAATTTCAAATGTTGAAGATTCGAAATCACGAGAGATAATTCAATTTCAATATTGAGCTCTCAAAAGCAAGAAAAATGTGTGTGTATTTTTTTTTCGAATTGCATAAGTCTTGTGTAAAAATTGGTTGAAGTGATTCCGAGGGCCTATTGAGCATATATTTTAGTATTGGGTTCTGAAATTCATCCTAAAGAATTCAGCACAGTAAGCCCTCGAATACTATACTATGGCTCATGAAGATGAAGAATTGCAACATGATCTATCAAAATTACAAGAGCAAGTGCATAGGTCGCTCTCACAAAGAGAAGAGAAAAATTAAATGGAAGTTTTGAAGAAAGGCATGGAAGCGAAGATGGATGGTTTGAAGAATAATATGGATGGTTTAAGAAAGGCATGGAAGCTAAGATGGATGGCGTGGAAACTAAGATGGATGGCGTGGAAGCTAAGATGGAGGACATGGAAAAAAAAATGAAAGCCAACATGGAAAGCATGAAGAATGATCTAAAAGAAGACATCGAAGGTTTGAAAAAGTTGATACAAGAGATGATTCCTAATGGTGAAAGATAGTAGAGAGAGCGGTAAGGGGAGAAGAAAAAAAATAAATGTTAATCACTGATTTCATAAACTCTAATGTTGGATTGAAGAACCACCATATTCCAAAGATGGATATAAGGAATTTTGATGGCAAGGATCTAACATGAATCTTGTAGATGGAGCAATATTTTGATCTCAATAATGTGCAAAACACACAAAGAATTCACTACAACTTCACATTTAGAACAAAATATATTTTTATGGTATCAATGGCTTTTCTCCCATAAAAAAATTGTTAGTTGTCAATTTTATGGAGGAAATGATAGCACATTATGAGGATACAAAGAGAAACACCTTCTTTAGCCAGTGATAAATCTCAAACAAAAGGGTTCAATGGCGGAGCATTGTGGAATTCCAAGAATTGAATATAAGGGTAATTGATGGCTTCCATAGGAACACGGGATTGATGTCTTCATAGAGACTTTTAAAGGATAACATCCAACTTGCCAATTCATGTTTGGGAACTGATTCATTGGGAGAAGGCATTAAAGTTGGCAAGAAAGAAATGAATGTAAAATTATGGCGACAGGAAGTCTACCACTCACATCTATAAAGATGGAGGTGTTGCTACTCCTAGACTACAACCTACAAGGTCAACACCACAAAAATTGGAAGAAAAAATACCCAAAGGGATTTGCTTAAAGTTGTGATAGAAAATACACTAAATGTCATAAGTTCACTAAGAAGAAATGATTTTATATAGATTGTGAAGAGGCGGAATAAAATGAAGAAAACTTCAAAAGTAGAGGATATACACCGGAAGAAACCTAGAAGAAGAAGAAGTAGTCGAGCCATATCATGTAATGCATTGGTAGGAATTACCACTCTCAAACTGCGAATATAGAAGGACATATCAATAATAAAGGTGACGGTGTTGATTGATTCGGTAGTACCCATAATTTTATTCATTGTAAGGTAGCCAATGAATTGAATTGTTTCCTATACCCGGCACTAGAATGTCAAGTGGTTGAAAATGGAGAAATGTCATTCTCTAGAAAATGCCATAATATCAAACTAGCCATGGGGGAATATGTATTGAATAGTCAAATGCTTTTTCCAGCCCAATGGGAGGTGTTGATGTTGCACTAGGAGTATAATAGTTACAATCTTTGGGGACATTAGCTTTTAATTTTCAGAACTTTTCTTGAAATTTTTTTCGGAAGGAAAAGGAAATCGAGATTACGGGGTATCACGGGAAGCCAAGAAATATAATAAAGCTCTACTATCATGACAAATCTTAGAAAGAAAAATGGCGTAATTGCACAATTATACTCACTAGAAAGTTCAACATCAAAATCATCTATTTCTCCAAATCTCCAAAAATTCTTGGACAACCATTCCAAGGCGTTTGATACTCCAAAGGACTCCCACCTATTCGTGATCATGATCATGCTATTCATTTTATTCTAATTTTCCTCCAAACATCGGTATTAAAAGATATCATATGTCCAAAGAGCAAAATTAGGCTCTGTAGTTGCAAATGTTAGAGGCATCATAATTCGGCCTAGTAAGAATTATTTCTCTGTTCAGTAGTATTGTTGTACAAGAAATATGGATCATGGCGCATGTCAGTTATAGGGAGCTCAATAAGCTCATATTAAATATAAATTTCCATTCTTGTGATCGATGAATTATTGGATGAATTACATGGAGAAATTTATTTCGCCGTGGATCTTCATTCAAGATATCATCAAATTAGAATGAAGGCTGAAGATATTCAAAAACAACATTTCTAACTCATGAGGGGTCATTATGCATTTTCGGTCACATGCCCTTTTGGCCTTACCAATGCACCTTCTATATTTCAGGTTGATGAATTCCATAAACCCTTCCTTAGAAAAGAATTTGTGCTAGTATTTTTGATGATATACTAATCTACAATAGGTCTTGGAAGGATCATGTTCAACATGTTGGCAGGTGCTCAAACTATTGAGAGAAACAATTATATGAAAAAACATCCAAATTTTTCTTTGGAGTACGAAGGTGGGTATACGGGTCAAATTTTATCTCACGAGGGTGTTAAGGTAGACCTTAACAAAATTAAATCCATTAAGGAATGGAAATTCCCCACAACCATAAAGAAGTTGCATGGATTTCTCGGGTTAACGAAATTATTATACATGAGTTTTTTAAGAATTATGGGAGAATGTGACACCTCTAACAACATTATTGAAGAAAGATGAATTTTCATGGACTCACAAGAGCAACTAAGGCCTTTGAACATCTTAAGAGGAAATGCACCTAGCACAGTCTTAGCTACGCCAGGACTTCACAAAAACCTTTATAAATGTGATGCCTAAGGAAATGGAATTGGTGTTGTTTTAATGCAAGAAGGAAGACCCATTGATTTTGAAAGTCGTTCAATCAAAGGAAAGTATTTACAAAAGGCTATTTATGAGAAGGGAAATGTTGGAAATACTACATGCACTAAAGAAATGGAGACCTTACCTAATGGAAGATGCTTCAAGGTAAAAACTAATCATGAGAGCTTTAAACACTTTTTTGGAACAAAGACTATCTTTATAAGAGAAGTAAAAATGGGTCACAAAGATGTTGGGTTATGAATTTGAAATCATATACAAAGAGCTAAATGTTGTTCCGGATTCACTCTCAAGAAAGGATGAAGGGTGGAAGCATTAGCTGTGCCATTTGAATTATCTGACCATGGTGGATAACGAAATGAGGATGAATAGAAGAAGGATGAAGAAGTGGACTCTCATTCAAAATTTGTAGCAAGATCCTAGTAAATACGATACATTTAGTTGGAAAAATGATTCCTTATGGTACAAAATTTCACTTATATGTTTGCAAGAATTCCCAACTAAAACAAAATATTCTTTTGGAATTGCACACTTCTCCTTTAGGAGGACACTTGGGATTTTTGAAGCTTACCACAGGTGAGGAAGAATTTTTAGGTTGGCTTTAAATATGATATTCAAAAGTTTGGCAAATGTTTGGTTTGCTGACAAAATAAATTTGAGACATTTAAGACCACAGGTGTTCTACAACCTTTATCCATTCAAATCGACGTTGGAGGAGATTTCAATGGATTTTATCACGAGTTTACCTAAGTCTAAAGGAAGGAGTGACATCATGGTGGTAGTTGATAGACATACCAAGTGTGCACACTTTTGTGCATTATCTCATCCATTTAAAGAGAGTATAGTTGCTACGCATTTTATGGAAACAATTCAAAAACTACATGGAAACCACGAAGATTATTGTAAGTGATAGAGATCCCATTTTACGGGAAATTTTGGGATGAATTATTTTCTTGTTTGGGTACTCAACTGGCTCATAGCTCATCTTATCATCCTAAATCGACGGATCAAACGAGTAGTGAATTAATGTTTGGAAGGATATCTTCGTTGTTTTGTATTTGATAAGAAAGCAAAATGGGTCAAGTGGTTACCTCTCTGTTGAATGGTGGTATAACACTTCCTTCCATCTTTATGTAAAAATGATCCCATTTATGGCACTTTATGATCACATAATGCCTCCATCACATCTTCTTTAAGGGGAAAATTCCGAGGTTCAAGTAGTGGAGGATCACATGGTATCAATAGAAGTTCTCCCAACTCTTAAAGGATAACCACAAAATCGAATGAAACAACGAACGATCAACATCACGGTGAGAGAAGTTTTGATGAGGAAGTGGGTACTGAATACAAGCATACAAAAAAATGTCCCTCAAGCTTAAGCTAAGAAGGACAATAAATTATACATCGAAGTACTATAGTCCTTACAAGGTTTTGCAAAATATTGGTACTATGGTATACAAGTGGAGCTTCTGCTTCTTCACGAGTGCATCGAGTTTTCCATGTTTCATGCTTAAAAAAGGTAATAGAGGACAAACTTCGAGTTCAAACAATATTTCTAGGACTTGATATGAGGAAGTAAAAAACCATATTGTAACCACAAAGTAGTCACGAAAAAAATAACTAGAGCAACTACGAAATCGATCATTTGAGTATCTCATCAAATGGAAGAACACCTTGAAGATTCTACATGGGAAGATGAAAATTTTATACAAAAGCACCAGGCTACTAAAGCATTGATGATAATACTTTGAAAGGAGAGGAGCATGTTAGGTCCACTGTATTACTAGTATAGTCCCTTATTATTATTAATTAACCCCCTTGTTATTGTTTATTATATAACTATATTTTTATTATTGTGACCTTAATTATTATTTTTAGGTCGGTTAGGATTACATTGTGGCCCCATGGACTCTATATATAGAAAGAGGTATTTCCATTTGTATCATCCAAGATTGTTCATTTATGTAATGTATTGGAGGTTTCCCCATCAAGAGTGTCTAATTTCTAAGGTGTTGATCTCTCTTTTCTTCTATTTTTTGGGGCTATTTTCACAACACCAAACCCTTTATTGCTAGAAGAGGTGTTAAATTATGAAAGAAAAGGCTTCATTTGAGTTGTGCCTTATTCAAATGGAGGAATTCAAATTTCCACATCGGAGGATGACTTGAGTTGCAGTTAGCAAGAATGGCATGGCCAAGTCGAGTTAGTTAAGTTAGTCAATTCAAGTTTTTGGGAAAGAAGTTGAGTTGATTGCTAAGATCTAGCAATGTAGTGGAGTTATAGTTAATAGAAACTACAGTTATCTAAACTCTAGTCATAGATATATTTAGTAGGAGTTTAGTTGAGTAGTTGCTAACTCTTGCTAACTCATTGATATCAGTTAACTGATCATTTATAAAAATAGTCGTAGTCATGCATGCAATTTGAATTACCTAGTTGAGAGTGGAGGAAAAGGCATAATTATGTTGTGTGTATACTAGTGAGTGTAAGAGCTTGCATGTAGCGAGCTTAAGGCTTTTATTTTAGAATTGCATAGTAAATTGGGTTTCACAATATTTTAAGACTAATTTCTGAGGGCTGAATAAAGAAATAGGAGGAGCGAGGAAGCCTAGATTTGTTACAAACTATTTTCCTGTAAACTGCGGGAAGAAGAGAGAAATATTATAGTGTAGGTTCAGCTTTAAGGATTGAATTTTTCATTGTAAAATATCAATTTTCTCATACGGTAAATACAAGGGTTTCTCCTAGTTGGGTTCTCTAATAAAAATATCATGTTCATGTGATTGAATGATTGCATGTGTTTCTGTTATGTATTCCATTGCACATATTGAGTATAAGTAATTTTTATCTATTGATTTCGGTCGATTTCATTAGCAATGCCAAATTTTGATTTATTTCCACATGGTATCGAGCTATTGAAAACTACATAGAAAATAAGTTTGTGATCTTCTCTCGGAGAAATTTCGAATAACATATTTGTGGTGTGAGAATTTTCAGTGAAGGAAGAATGTTTTTCTGATTGAGACGAGTATGCATTAGAGGAACTTCAAATTTCATAGCTAGAAAAGACAAAATATAAATTGTGTCGGATGACAATGGAATGTTAAGGAGTACATACAAAATGATATTCCAGAAACAACAGCATCATATGTATAAAAATTGGCTTAGTGGAAGAGAGACATAGAAAATTCCATGAGGATTATCTTGGAGGGCGTCGAGAGACCATGTAGTTTCAGAGTTTTCATGCAGAGCAATTCTACTTATGTAATGTGAAAACCCTCATAGAGTTATTCAAAAGCAACGATGATGCTAGAAATTGGCATTGAAATATAAGTTGAGGAACGTTTGAATGCGAGAAAATGAAACCATTGTTCAATACCTATCCAAATTCTCCCAGGTTAGAGATGAAATTGGAGGAGTTGGAGAGACTATACCACCAAATGAAATGATCTTAACACTCTTGAGTCTTCCAAAGTCCTAGCATAGTTATGAGGATTTGATTAATGGAAGAGATAAGTTCCAAATTGGGAGAGACTTTGATGCATTTTGGTGCGAGAGAGATTAGAAGAAACAACCAGAATGAGAGTCTCATCTAGAGCAGAAGCGAGAAGAAGACTTTTCGCTATTTGGAAGAAAATGAAAGAAGGCCTAAGGTGAGGAAAAATCTGTGAGAACCATGGCGAAGAAGTACCTCAATAAATTAAATGCTTTCACTTCCATGAGTATGGAAGCTATGCAACCAAGTGTCCACATAATAAATCCCGGTAAGGAACCTACAACATCAATATGAGGATAGCAGTGTCACACATCACAATTCGAGTTGGATTTCACGGGTGTGTTTTCATGGAAAACACCATAAAAATCATTGTGTTGTGCCTAGACTCTAGTGTTTCGTATTATGTAATGAGGAAATAAGGAATTATTCAAAAACCTATAGGAGATGGAACTACAATTGCACATATAGAGCTTGGAATTATGGGAGATATAGTACCAAAGGATTGGTATTACCCTGTAAGAGGAGTTAAGGTTCCCATCTTCACCTAAATAATTTAATGTATGTGCAATTGTGAAGAAAAATATATTTTTTGTGGTTATTGTGAAGACCATGGATATGATGTGTTGTTAAGTAAAGGGAAAGCTTATTTGAAGCATGCGCTACTAGATATGTAAAAAAAATTGGTGTTCAAGTTAAAAATATCTACAAATAAGAGGTAGATTTTCCCATGCATGCAACTATACCTCCTTGAGTGAGGTGGGAAGATGTAAGATCCTTAGTCCTAGAGTTACAAAAATTTGGGTAGGGTCGATAGGGAAAGCAACAACATTTGTAGTGGGTAGGGTCTATAGGAGAGCAAAACATTACCCTTGCTAAAAGGGGCCAAAGAATTCCACGTGAAGGATCAATGATAGTTGATGCAATCAGATCTTAATTGACGAGTGCACAAGCTAGTAGAAATCGAGAGACTCATGAGACATTTGCAACTCAAAGACCGGTTGATTTAGTATTTTTAAATTCTTCTTTGTTGAATTTTGTAGTAGAAATAACAACCATTGAGAGGGAGTGTTCGTACAATGGAAACACATTACACTCCAATTGAGATGATTGGGTTTGTGTAAAAACCCTTTCTTGCTAAGCGGGAGTGTTAAATTGTAGCAGAGAGGCTTCATTTGACTTGTTCATGTCAAATGGACAAATTCTAATTTCCACATTGACATGATGAATTGAGTTGCAATTAACGGGGGAAGTGACATGGCCAAGTCACTTAGTTAAGTTAGTAAATTTGAGTTTGTGGGAAAGAACTATAGTCGTGCATGAGTTGATTGCTAAGATCTAGAAATCGCGTGGAGTTATAGTCGGTGAAACTCGATTATCTAACCTCTATTCATGAATAGATCTAGTAGGAGTTTGGTTGAGTATTTATGCTTTGTTGTTAACTCATTGATCTCTCGATTAACTATTAAATTTGCCTAAATCAACCACTAGTCATGCATGCAATTCAAATTTTCTTATTGAGTGGAGGGGAAAAGGAATAATTTGATCTAGATCTGAGGGGAGGCCCCCAAGATATAAAAGTTGAAATAGATACGACAAGATTTGCAAAACTAGAAACGAGAAAAAACGAGAGAACACAAATAAAATAAAACCACAAAAAACTTGTTTTATTAAAATATGAAATAACTATAGAAGCTACATTGTGGTGGACAATGCGTCCTTTTACAAAGTGAGGCTTGTTATTTATAGCCTTTTTTAAAGATGGGAATACCTGGTTGGATACCATGGGTAATACCATGGGTAGATACCACTTACAATACCATGGGTCACTTACAATACCATGGGAAAATAAATATCATGGGTGGATGAATACTATGGGTTGATTGCATTCACAATACCATGGGTAAATTCCATAGGTGGATGGATAACATGGGTAGATGAATATCATGGGTTGATGCCATTTTCCATTGGGATCATTCCTCCCTCCTTAAACAATGGTCCCCATTGCGTGAAGTTCCCTCTGAGAAGCCTTTGTTGAATATGAAGAGCCAGCGAAGAGAAGGGTTTGTGTGGTTAACCTACTTGGTATTGATGAAGATCCAGGGATAGAGATACCTGTAATGCTTGTGACCAAGTTTGTGATATTATTTGTGTGCGGCCTAGCAAATGGAATTCAATAGTATGGGTTTGTGGATGAACCAAAACCATGAAAAACGAAGATCCAAGGATAGAGATACCCTATAATTCTTGTGACCAAGCTTGTGTGACTAACGGTGTGCGGCCTAGCAAATGGACTTCGATAAAAAAGATTTTGTGCGGTTGACCACTTATGGTGATCTTGGTTGTTGATGAAGTAACGGATACCTACATAGCTTGGGGTGGGGAGGCACATATCCGTGCCCAAGCCAAATGTTGCTATTCGAAGCTGATGAATGTGAAACGGTGCCTACTAAAGTGGGGTGGAGGGCACGTCTCGAAAAGGGAACACTTAGAATCTTTATCCCAGTTTAAAATGAGCATAAATCGGTCAATATAACTCGAGAATATTTATTATAGCCTATTTTTGAAATGGAATGATCGTGCATCTTCTCATATGTTTGAAACCACTATCTGGAAACTCTAGACTCTTAGATTCACCTTCCAGGCTTGTCTTGCCGTCACAAAATTTACGAAAAAAATAATTGATTTTAAATCAACGATAACTCCCACATCCAGGACTTGATTAAATGAGTTTTTTTTAGCTTGAGGGCCCCAAGATGCTAAAAAGTTGAAATATATCGACAATATCTACAAAACTAGAAACGAGAAAAAAAAGAGAAAACATAAATAAAATAAAACCACAAAGAGCATTTTATTAAAGCAGAGAATAACTATAAGTACATTGTGGTGGACAATTTGTCCTTTTACAAAGTGAGGCTTGTTATTTATAGCCTTTTTTGAGATAGAATACCATAGTTGGCTACCATGGGCCAATACCATGGGTAGATACCACTTACAATACCATGGGTACAAATCCCATATGACGGATAGATACCATGGGTGGATACATACCATGGGTCACTTATAATACCATGGGAAAATAAATAGCATGGGTGGATGAATACTTATGGGTCGATTGCATTTACAATACCATGGGTAAATTCCATAGGTGGATGGATAACATGGGTAGATGAATATCATGGGTTGATGCCACTTTCCATTCGGATCATAATTGTATTTATTATTGTGTACTAGTGAGTGTATATAGTTTGCATGTAGCGGTGAGGCTTTTCTCTTGGTAATTTCGGAAAGAAAATAAAGAATTTTCATATTCTTTGGGAGCTAATTTCATTAGAAATTGTGCTAGGAAACATGAGGAGAAAGAGGCCTAGATTTGGCTATGTATTTTCCGAGAGAAGAATCGAGAAAAAGAGATGGTATTGTAGTGCGGGTTGAGCTTCAAGGATTGAAGTTTTAATTGTAATATATTTAATTTTCTCATACGATATAATACAAACTAAGGAGGTTTTTCTGGGTTGTCTTTTGGAGTAAAAATATTGTGGCCATTGTGATTGAATTATTGCATGTGTTTCTATTGTATGTTCCATTTCATATTGAGTAGAAGAATTTTTGTGTCTATTGATTTCGGGTTGATTTCATCGTAGTGCAAATTTTGAGTTATTTCTACCTTATTTTCTTCCATTTTGTTCCATAGTGGATCATACTATCTAAGTGTGAATAGAGAGAGCATAATAGATGAGGTTTGTGTTCTGTGGTAGCTAATGAGCCCATATGTAGCAAGAAACTCCATATAGATTTCCTTTTTCTTTTACTTGCATAATTCCCATTTTAGAAAAAGAGAGAAGAGCAACCTCGCCTTTTTGAAAGCTGGAGTTTCTCTTGAAAGTGTGTCCTATAGAATATCTTAGCATTCATTTGGTTTTTGAGTGATTGTATTTACATTTCTCTGTTTTATACACTTTATCATGCATGCATAAAAGACAAAATAATAATAACAAATATGGAATATAAAAGGAATTAACCCTTCATAGTATATATTTCAATTTATTTTCAAAGATCTATTGTGATGAAATATCTATCATAATATCCATGACAATTTATAGATAATAATAGTATCAAGGGAGTTTATTTGTGTGAATTTGTAGGGGATGAGATTGGTTTAGGAATACATTCATAGAGCCCTAGTCATTTCCAATGAATTAGTTAATGATAACTTCAAATATCTAGCGGATGATAGGTTTTCATGTCACAGAAGCACAAGTCACGAAATATAAACCATAATTTGAGTATTTTCATGATGAACCTAACAAATAATATTAGTTTATTAGAGAGAACTATGGAGGTTACAGCTTAGATTTCATGTTAGAGAGGAAAATGGGGTATTAGGAGGAACCAAAGAAGGAATCTATGAAAAAGAAAAAATTAGTAGTTGATTTAGCGTGACTTAAACCATTCATAGTATCTCTTCAATATGGAAGCAAAGGTGGATATCAATTTGTATCAATTTGGTATATATCTTTGTGAATTTAAATCATTCATTTGAGTAGTTAGAGGTTTATTTTATACTTCACCATATAGAAGGGAAATATAATTTTTTTTTAACTTGTTTGAAATTAGAGGGTCATGCCAGGTAATTGGGTAATCCACAAATAAAATCTTAGGCTAAGGGGGATCCTCTAATAACTAAGTGGGATCACCCGGTGTTTAAGTGGGAGGATTTTGAAACTCTCATAAAGTCCCAATTCTACCCTATCGTTATGTAGAGGACAAGTGTATTGACATTACTTCAATAGAGATAGAGGAAAAGTGTAAAGGTACACCAAAAAAATTTTAAAGATGGAAATAATGTTGGGTATCTCATGTAACAACCGATATGTACTCCTTAACTAATTGGGAGTCGGCATAGCCATCGTAAGAAGAAAATTTATTGTCGTTGGAAAATCTACCCTAAGGTTTGGGTTGAGGCACTAACGGAGAGCGGAAGGCATACAATCACAGAAGCATTCAAATTGCAAGTCTAATTCTTAATGAAAAATAGGAATAGGTGACCTTACCCATATTTCCTACGTTTGAGGTCGATCCAGGGTGCAAACCCTCTTCTCTTCATGCTTCATTGCAACTCACTTAAGACAAATCACAAAGACTAGTTCTTCAACATATATATCCTAAATCTTAGTATGTTAGACCATATAAACTCATAAGCGAATCATGAAATAATGATTACAAGATCATTAACATGTATATGAAACATATAAGAACATGACATCACGAACAAGAAAAATCTTCTTTTATTGATGTATGTAAAAAGAAAGTGGATATATCTCACCTAAAATCGTACGGCTCCAGTGAAGCCCATCCTCGGATTCATCCATTTCCGCCTCATCAATAGTCTTCCCACAAGAGGTGCCTGAAAGGATGTCACATAAGGGGTGATCATCATAAGGAAACAAGGTTTCATAAACCTCGGAAGTGCGGCCAGGAGCAGGGATAACCCGGACTTGATTTTGGAGAAACATAACCGAGGCTATAGTATCAATATCATTCTCTCTCCTCCCTTAGTGCCCAGTGAGGTGTATTTATGCTTCCTCCAAATCGGTTTTCGGTTGGGAAATAGTTTGGCCATGGGTGGTATGGGCCATTCTCGGGTAAAACCCATAAACCCCACCCAATTAATAGGGAGTTTATATTTTTTGATATTTTAAATTGTATACATGGGTCGGATATCGAGCGAACCCCGCGTCTTCACGCATAAAGGTGCAGGCGGTTGCGTATTGAATTCAGAAATAATGCTTTTTAAGAAGTTGACCAAGTACGAAAGGAAAGGTTACCCAAGGCCAATACATAATTCATCAACTATATAAAGGTGATAAATGATTCTATAACGGATGCCCCCAAATATATGAGGTCGGAAAGTGCATGATGGTCGAAATGTGCTTATGTGCATAGTAAATAATCTTGCGAGGACATGAGAGGACTTCACCCCGGTTGAAGCTGGCAAAAACCGATGAGAGAAATCGAGAAAGAAAGATCATGTTTGGGCGAAGAATACCCATGCCGGTGAAAAAAATCAATTTCACATAACAATTATGGAGCATATCTGATATGTATACAAGTATAGAAAAAGCTGTAAACTACATAGTGAATTACCTAATCAAAACCCACAATGTACATATCTAAATCATGTCCAAGTATCACATATAAAAGACTAATCAATGATGTTGCAAAAGATATATTATCCTTTGAAGTCACAACCAGATCTCAGTACACCAAAACATAAGTGGTGAAAAAATGGTAATGCTGCTCGGGTGCCAACATATAGAATGTTGTTGTAATGGCTTGCAACATGTAAAGATTGGAAGGTATCCTTTGGAAAAAAATGAAGGGGTTGTCAAAGTGAACCAAAACATTGATGCAAACCCTGGAATTTCACCGATCAACATGGTACAATTCTACACAATGGGAATAAATGGTGAAGTCGGCCATGTGAAAATTTGTTTGATTGCGAAGTCATTGATGTATACCATTAACAAATGTGATACAACTCATGATAATTATGAGTAGAGTCACCCCGGTACAATCTAACAAGTGTAAATGAATGAGTTGAAGTCAAACACATGATAGAATCTACCAATCGGGGAGACATTGATGAATTCTCACTATCTATAGTGAAGGAATGCCTGATGACTACAAACCCTGAATACTAAAAAAAGACTCAAGATATTATTCCCATAGAAATGTGTCGAAATCGATGGGAAAATATCTCTTTGGAAGAAGGCATTAAGGCATACCGCATCAATCTGAGTAAGTGTAACACCATAAGCCAAAATTTGGAAGGAATCGGATAGATAAAGTGAAGTAACCAAGCATAAGCACGTTTCGGCATGAAAAAAATGTAGCTGGTGTAGAAAAAACCCTCTAAACCAACTTATAATGAAATATGACAAAAGAGGTGAGGGGGAATCCCGCCAGTAGGGTCAAATGGAAACCAAGGCTTTGAGCAGACCCCTAGTGTGATAATGAAAGCTAAAGTCAAACACGAGGGAAACCACTCGGTCAAAGACCCATGGTGTTGATCAAATGTTGAGCACAAGATCACCTATCAATGATGTAAATAGGGCCGGTGTGGCTCTGGGTTTTACTCTCGGAGAAATTTTGAAGTCGATAGAGAGACAAAACCACTAGCAAAAAGTCAATGGAGACCTTCTCAAACAAGCACAAGTAAAGGACCAAATAGTTGATGTGATAGAACAATAATTTGACGAGTAGGAGGTGGCCAGCGAAAAAGGATTCAGAGACACGCAAAAGGCTAAAATAGATTTACTTCCCTTGAAAAAAGCATGACTTATTTGAACTATGGAAGCATACGATACCTTTGCATAAGTTTGTCATGCGGGAGGCACGAACAAACCCTCCATATGATTGGGAAGAGATTGCACCAGGCGGCCCCAGGAGAGTATTTGACTCGATAAAAGGTTACTGGCTTCTCCTAAGTCAAACTAAACCACATCCCAAAAATGGAGAAAGAGTGAGATTTTTTGTGCTTTGTTCAAAGAGAAATTTGAAACAACTAAATCTTTACTTTCCATCAAATATGGAAGTAATATCTCGTCCAGCTCTTTTTTGGATATTTAATTTTTTTTGTCTTTTTCATATTGAAAGCACGAAAATTAATAAAATAATTCCTATATTACAATGGATAGAATGAGTGTCGATAAACAAATGCACTAGTTGTTTGGGATAGAAACAATCCTATGCTATATGAAAAGGTGGGCCAGTAAGTGATGCTCAGGAAGGAATGTTCCATCCATGGGAAAAGGTGTAGAGTCGTAGAAACCAAGTGATTGCATGGTGACTTTGTAGAAACATAGGGTCAGATGTCTTATACACGAGTCCAGAAAGTGGAAAGTGAGAAGCAGGCCAAGATATAAAAATGGGAAATATGAAATGCAGAAAAACAAATCAACAACAAATGGGAGCCCCTAAGAGTATAAAGCCAAAAAATATAGCGAAGAAGAAGAAGAAGAAGAATGAAGCTTCAACGCATAAGTCATGGTGGGACTAAAAGAGGACTCCAGAGCCTACAAAATTTTCATCGTGGGTGACTTACACTAGCGAGGATCTCTTAAGAATCCCATGTAAAATATGGCTCTCTACCATCATATCATGATTTATAAATCATCGAGTGAAAATGGTTTAATAATCATAACATTATGGGGTCGACCCCTATGGCAAGATTTCGGTATGGAACCAAAGTAGTAATGGAAACGTCTCAAAATAATCAAAATGGACCTAAAAACAACCTATCCCAACACAAGCCAAAATGTCATAAAGCTATAACCAAATTCAAAAAATAAACACAAAACTTCAAACAAGTAAATTGGGAAAAAATTTGAATTTTGGGCATAAATAGAACTTTTGGACTCACATTTAGTCATTTGTGCCTTGAAGAATTTATGAAAGAGTTACGGGAGAAAAAAATCCCCCACGTGGAACCGAAGCAATTATACGATCGAATCGACCCAAATCTTCCGGGTAATCTTCTCAATCGGCTTAGTCATTAATTTCATTGTCGATTCAAGCAATTTTTTAGGAATTTCACTATAGAATTTATGTTTTTTTTTTTATTTTATTTATTTATTTATTTTTTTTACGAAACCCTTTGTGTATACATGGGTTCATAATTTTGAACTTGTGTATAGACACGATTGTACGAGCAACTCGCGTATGCAAAGAGTGAAATTTTAAAATTAAATTTTAATGGTTATTTAATGAATTGATCCGGGATGACCATTGCAGGAGAGAGAGGAGCATTGCACTATTGACAATGAGGTCATGAGACAATTATCCTTGAATATACTGCGGGAAGTGGATTAATTAAGTTATTTAAAATTCCAAATAACGAAAATGAACACCGGGTTATGAGAATGCTTGTAAGTTATTGGGAGCAGTTGTTCATGATCGATCAAATTCCGTAAGGATCGAGATTGAAGACATTTATTTCATATGAGACACTCTCGAAGAGAACGATAAAGTGCAAAATACAGGAGTTAAATTTAAATTATATTCGAGTATACTATGTTAAGGGTACTCGGAAAGGGTTGGGACACAACTCCTAATCGGAGATGTGCAAGGTTGCATGAAAATACTTCTTTTCACCATTGTCATAGTACTCAAGATTGACTTCCTTGCAAAGCACGCAGGGAAACATGAGTTTGCCAATGGATTTCCTAACCATACTATATGAGCGCTGCACATCCTTATTCACAAATTTGAAGAAACGGATTGACTTCGATCCGGAATAATAAAACAAAACACTTTGGTTATGTGGGACCATTCTATGCACATTCTTCTTCGAGAGGATTCCAAGGCTTCGCCCAAAGATTATCTCTAGCATCGAAGCCCTCAAGATCCATGGATAGCTAGATGGGCCGGTCTAATGAAGAGGCTAGGAAATTGGTGGGGTCCCTAGTGTTACACCATTTTTGGTCATCTAACCTATTATTGTTAGATGAACCCAAGTACACCATGTAAGACCAATTTTACCCTAAGTGGATTATTGTTCACCATATAAAATAACTTGTTTGGTCATATTTAACCCAAAACAAAGAAATTAATTAAATAAATCCTAATTTATTTAATTATTTCCTAAGAACAAGTTATTTAAATCATTATTTAAATAATATTCTTAGTTAAATTTGACTAAATCATCCATAACTAATTAAATAAATCATTATTTATTTAATTATATTCCCATCATTCCCCTAAAATGATAAATAAATAATTTATTTATTTATTATTTATAAATAAAGATTGACCCAGTGGAATCCTTTTCCCTCCAATAAATATAATAAAATATTCCCCAAAAGGTGCTTCTAGAGTTAAATTAATAATATTTTATTCATGCGAGTTCTAAGTAACCCCAATATTTTTTTATAAATAGGGGGTTTTCTGACCATTTGTCACCTTCATTGCATTAGATCAATGCGGATCTACTCTATGGTCACCATTTTCCATTTTGTTTTATGAACTCCCATTGAGTTCCATGTTTTATTTTCTACATCCATAAGAAATGTTAGATGCGAGCTCTTGAGGACTTCCAAAGACCCATCCCACTAAGGAGAAGCGGAGAAAACACCTTTCTTGTTTTCCTCTCGGGGTACCCCATTCTTTAATATAATATAAAACATTCTTTTAAACACTTTGTCCTTGTCTTGTTCATTAGATGCATAGAGCCATGTTATATTTTATACCTTAATATGCATGCTTAGATGCGAATTTGTGTAGCAAAATTAAAGATATTTTGTTTGACCATAATCGATGTTAGGGCTATTTTTTATGCGTAGCTAAAGTGATCTTTCTGAAACGAAAGAATCATACTAACAATTGCGCAAGCTCACGGATTTTCTTTGCGACCGTTGTCGTTTCATATATTCTGCATATCTAGTGACATTTTAGGACCCCTAGGGTTTCTCTCCCCTTTTACGTTTTCCTATTTTTTTATGGTGATTTTCACCCCCAAACCCTTAAGCAGTCAAATTTTTAAACTTCTGTGTGTTTACGCCTTATTGCGCGGTGACGGACATCGGTAGCCGATTGAGACGACAAATTTTTTTGAAATGCGCGGCCAAGAAGTGGATACACGGTCGCACTGTCGGCCCAAAAAGTGTGACAGAGCCTCGGGATGCCTTTTTACCCCAAACACCGCGCGGCCACGGAGTGAAAACGAGGTCGAGGAACCCTGCTGACTTTGCGCTTTTACACTTATTTTTAGGCACTTTTTCTGGGTTTGTCTTGAAGCACGTAAAGTTACGACCTACGCTCTTGCCCCGTTTGGACTGTTTTTGATACGCTTTCACTCAACTAAGAGGGAATCTTGCCCCTTAGGGCTCTAGTACCCTCCACTTTTTGTGGACGAGTCTTTACTGTTTCAGAAATCTGAATTTCTAGAGTTTCAGCCCTGTTTTTCTCTGATCTGATACCTCCTTTTCAGATCCCTTTAGATCAACACTTCTCCCTCTCAAAACCACCTCATATCGTTTTGTTTGGGTTCATTTCTAAGGCCACTGCCTTGTCTCTTTTATTTTTCGCTGATCTCCTCCTTTTTAGTAGCAACCTTGCGTCTGCTTATTTTCTGTTCTCTGCCCCACATTTCAGCAGATTTACCCTTTAGATCCCAATCCCTCTGGACCTTCGATCTATTGGCCTCCTTTTAGCGTGCTTTGCCTAGTTTTTTCCCTCTTATAGACTAGTTTTGAGAGACCCACCTTCTTGGGTTAGATTGCTGCTTTTTTAGTTGTTAATTTTCTATTCTTTTAGTCTTATTTACTGTAGATTTATTTTCCGTTACGCAGCACACTCTTTCTTTTACTCTTAAAATGTTTGGGTTTAAACAATTAAAATTAACGCACGCCACACACTGACCCTAAGTGAAGAACCGCCTGGTTAACACCGATTGGCAAAGACTTTAAAATCAATTGTCACTGCACCTTTCTGCCCTTGACCTCACTTGATTTTGTCCCTGCCCTTGTCATTTTTCTTCTTTCCATCATCATTGCGCCCCCAAGGTGCCTCTCCCAGAGACTTCTTGGCCTTCATCCTCAGTTTCCTCTTGGTCAGCTTCCTCCTTCCCGTCATCATCGAGTAAGTCTTTCCCCGAGTCCGCACTCCGACTCTTCGTTTGATTGTTCGGGTTCTCCCCCTCTTGGTTCTCCCCCTGTCACTTTCCCCATGTCTACTTCAGGGCCTACCACTAGCAGTAACCCCAGTACTACTGCTGCGTCTGTTTCCAGTGGAACCACCTTGGGACCTACCTCGACTGCACCATTACTCCCTTATATGGCCGGCCTTAGTCTCCCCGACTTCAATCAGCTAATTAATTATCCTATCCGCCATGATGTTAGTTGGCCTGCTATGCCAACCAAGCTCCCCTCCGACATTCCAAAGTTCAAAGGCCTTGCTAGTGAGTATCCCTCCAACCATATCCAATCCTTCCATATGTGGTGTTCCTCCAATTCCATTATTGATGACTCTATTCGTCTTCGATTGTTCCAATGCATGCTTACAGGCGAAGCTTCTAAATGGTATGTTGAACAGGCCACCTCCTCCCATACCACTTTTGCAACCATTACCCAAGCCTTTTTATCTTATTTCTAGCTCCCTCTCCAATACGACACTGGTACCGAGCTTTTAACCTCCTTCTGTCAATCTTCCTCAACCAGCCTTTCCGCTCATGTCCAAGAGTGGCGGCACAGAAGAAGCTTATGTCGAGCTCCCCCTTTGAAGATCTGGTTTACATGGACTGGTTCCTTTTTTCTCTCTTACCTTCCATTGGCAAAGATGTCGCATCCCATTTTCCCCAAACCGAAGAAGCCACCCTCCAAATCGCCTTGAAGTATGACCTTATCTACACCCAATCTGGTTATGTTTATACCTTCCTTCCTGACCTTCCCAAACCCAGTGGCCCTAATGCCTCGGGGGCATCTCATTCTGTTGAAGGTATCATTGGAGCCCTGTCACATACCTCTGCCCAACCTCCTCTGGGCCATGGTTTTCCTCCAGGGACCAGCCCCCCCAGCGTTTTTTCCCCTCCAGGCAGCATGTATTTAGGCTATGGCATGCCTCCTACTTTTTCCCACCCCCTTCTTACCTTACTGCTGCACACCCTACTCCTTATCCATATCCACAACCTGGTGTCCCAGCTCCTCCAGCATTTGGACCTCCCACTCCCTAGCCTTCTCCACCCCCACAACCGCACTTACTACCCCCTCCAGGGAAAGTATTTGCATAGCAGGGGGCACCTAATTTTCCTCCTTCTCAAATAAGGAGAAGAGGCAATCAATCCACTTCTGGTAATCGTGGACCCAATCCTTCCAATATTGACTCTACCACTGCCAACCAGCCACAGGGCTCTCAGCCCAAGCCAGACAAGCCACTTTGCACCAATAAGGCATGTTCATGTTGCAGTGTTTATGGTCACTACACTCACGATTGTCCCTTATTACCACAAATGTGGCAACTTTGGGATTCTTAGGCCACCGTACGGGGACAACACTCCTCCCCTACTACCTCTCCCACCCCCGTTACTTCTCAACCTGCTGTGTTTACAGATCCTTTCCCACAACAAGGATTCGTGGCCACTCAACCACCTCATGCCCCGGTAACCACTCAACCTTCCCCTTATGGTTCCTCTAATTACCAGATTCTCATGATGGCTTCTGACCCACCTCTCACTGTCGACCTCAACCTTCCAACTCGGTCCCGTCAGTATTCCACACCTCCTCTTCTGTCTGTCCTTGAGTCTCCATCGTCAGGTCCTACAGAGCCTCTATCGACACCCAATGGTCCCTTGCACCTCCCTCTGCCCAAAGCCGAGGTTAATCCCAAGACTCCTAAGGGACCATTATGCCGAAATTCTACCTCTGGTCGGGCTGCCCATTCATACATCATAGTAGATGATCAGGCCCAATCTCCTATTTCCATTTCAACACTGGAACTCCTCTAGTCGTGTCCTTCTCAAAAGAGGGCTCTACTATCTATCGTGGGCACTATAGATCCTTCTGATGACCAATTGATTGTCTTCGACACCCATCAGTCAGACCATCCCCCTCTCCCTCCTTCGGTTGCTTTCCAAATCCCAGTCAAAATCCAAAACTCCAATGTTGCTTGGTGTATTATTGATGAGGGGGCATCTACCTGTGTAATGTCCACTTCGGTTTGGAAACAACTCAGATCCCCTGAACTGGCCCCTTCCACCATCACCCTTCGTGCATGGGATGGCCATGCCTCCCACCCCATTGGCCTATTATGTAACTGTCCTATCACCCTTGCCAGCAAGATGGTTTGTGTCGATGTTGAAGTTATCGATGCCCCTCTTGACTACAACATCCTTTTGGGGCGTAGTTACGCCTATGCCATGTCAGCCGTCCCATCCGCAGTCTACCACAATATGTTTTTCCCTCATAATGGCAATATTGTCACCATTGACCAGTTGACTTACCATGAACCAAAATCTCAGACCTCCCTTGAGTCCACCATCTCTACTATCACCAACAAGCAAGCTGTTGATTCTTTAACCAGTGTTTCCCCTGGCATCTACAAAGACTCCTCCTTGTTTGGCACCTTTTTCAACTCCCCTCCCATCTTTGATCCTAACTTGGCGAACGTTTCATGATGAAATCATCTTGGGCTAACCTTACAGAGCCCACTTTGGCTAGTCAGAAACCTCAACCTCAACCAGCTCCTAGCCCTTCGCCCCCGTTAGCCACCCTTCTTCCTTCTGACTCTTCTTCTACCGCCATTCCTCATGGGTCGATTCCACCTGACATCCACCCCCTTGGCACCATTCCTCCTGGCCATTTCCATGCTGGTCAGATCCCTTTCCTTGCTCCCCCTCCTGAAGCTTATTCGGTCCCTACCTTGGCCACCCTATCCCTCCCCAACTTGACCTTGGGTATACCCGTCTGGTACCTTGACCCTCCAGCCACCACTCCGCCCGGTCAACCTAAACCATATATTACTTTGACCCCAGTTCAAGCAATTCCTATGACTTCTCTTGCTACGCCGGTACCTCAGTCACCTCAACAAGCGCCGCCTCCTGTTACAACCACTTCAAGTAAAAATGGAAAAGCTCGTAGGGGGGCATCAAGGGACAATCCTACCCCACCCAACCCTGCCCCTCCTCGGCCCCCCAAGCATCCCATCTAGTGTGCTCTGTGTGATGTTGTTGGTCATGCCACTCATACCTACCCTGAATTACCACCTCTCAAGACCATGGTTAATGAAACGTTTCCAGAATCAGACATCCCAGAAGTCCATGTCACCATACCATATTCTACCCCTAAACTTAAGAATTTGTGCACCAATCACCCTTATTCTTTATGCAATTTCCAAGGACACTATACCCACCTTTGCCCCCGCCTTGACGAGTATCATGCCTCTTTAGCCACATACTGCCAATTCGAAGCCGCCCTTGCCCGTAATCCTTCTTCCTTCACACAGGACCACCTGTCTACCATGATTACCATTCCTCCTCATGATACCAAAATGATTGAGACTTCAGCTACCATTTCCTACCTTTCCTCATCACCGCGATTCTCGGATACCAACCCTTTAGTCCCTTCCCCCAATGCTTCGCCTGATCATTCAATTGCTCACTCTGTCACCTCACATAACATCGTACCTATGAGCCCTTCCCATCACAATCAAGAGTCTCATCCCTCCACCTCCTCAAGTCAACCTCTTCCATCCTCTCTTTCCATCTTCCAATCCGATGATGACATCATGGAAGCCATGACCAACCCTGATTTTCCATGGGACGATATGCACCATCATGCATATTTCCTCCCACATCAATCCCATGACCAATATGCCCTTGAATCCAAAGACTTCATCCCTGCTAAATTCGATTGGTTCAAAAACCCCATCCCTGCACCTGATGCTTTTGCGGAAGGCAATATGGCTAATATCTCTCCCACCATCAAAATCAACATTTCTGTCAAGCCAGGTATTGAAGAACATCTCACCATGGGTGCCCAATGCACTCCGGAAGAAATTGAAGCCTACACGCAACTCTTCAAAGAATTTCGTGATGTTTTCGCCTGGTCATACTTAGAAATGCCCAGAATCAATCCTGCCATTGTCGAACATCACATCGACACATGGCCCGATGCCATTCCATTTCGTCAAAAGTTGAGACCCATCCATCCTTCTAGACGTGAAGCCATCAAAGCTGAAATCGACAAGCTTCGGCAGGCTGGTTTCATTTACCCCATTGAATATACCACTTGGGTGTCTAACCCAGTTCCCGTCCTCAAAAAACAAGGCACCATTCATGTTTGCACTGACTTTCGTGATCTGAACAAAGTTTGTCCCAAAGACAACTTCCCCACACCATTTATTGACCAAATCATCGATGAGTGTGCAGGGCACGAGATTCTCTCCTTTATGGATGGCTTCTCCGGATACAACCAAATTGTTATCTGTCGTGCTGATCAACTTAAAACCGCGTTCATTAGTCTGTGGGGCACTTTCGCATACTGAGTCATGCCATTTGGCCTTAAAAACGCCGGTGCCACCTTTCAACGAGCCATGTGTTATTTCTTCCATGACTTAGCCCATATCATCCTTGCCTATTTAGATGACCTTACCACACATTCTAAACATCAGGCGCAACACCTTCATGACCTGCGTACCATTTTTCTCCAATGCCGCAAGTATAAAATTCGCCTTAACCCTTTGAAATGTGTCTTCTGTGTTCCCGCCGGTCATCTCCTCGGCTTCATCATGTCTAAAGATAGGATAACTCTCGACCCTTTGAAGGTTCAAGCCATTCTTGAACTTCCTCTGCCTCGTACCTTACGCCAGCTACAAAGTCTCCAAGGCAAAGCCAATTTTCTTCGCCGATTCATTCCTGACTACGCCACTACTGCACACGGCTTCCTTAGACTTCTTCGATCTCACACCCCTTTTGTCTGGGATACATACACTCAAGAGTATTTTTATGCCCTCAAGCATGCTCTCACATCCGCCCCCTTGATCCGTCCCCCTGACTTTGACCGAGATTTCACCCTATACATCTCCGCTTCCACATATTCGGTTGCCGGTGTCCTTATCCAGGAGGATGATAACGATGTCGAGCATGTGATCTATTATGTCAGTAAGAACCTTGCCGGTCCACCTGTGTCCTACTCGCATGAAGAAAAATTAGTGCTAGCTATCATGTTCTTGGTCCAAAAATTGCACCATTATATCCTCATGCGTTCCACCAAGGTTGCGACTGATTCCAACCCCATGGATTTCCTATTGAGTTGTCGCATCCTCAATGGGAAGTATGCCCGTTGGGTCGTTATTCTCCAAGAATTCGACCTTGAATTTGTCACCCCAAAAAGTAAAAAAGGTTTAGTCCTAGCTGAACTCATTTCTGATTTACCTACCCGGACGCACGATACTCCTATTAATGACGCTCTTCCCGATGAACACTTGTTTTCCATCACCACCGATGATCCTTGGTACGGTGACATTCTTACTTACTTGCGAACCCAAAAGTTCACCCTTCATCTTGATCGTGATGCTCGACGACGTATCCGACACCAAGCCTCTTGCTACCTTCTAATCGGCGATGAACTTTATCGTCGCGGCGTAGATACCATCCTTCGTCGTTGCCTCACCCACGCTGAAGCCGAGCAAGTCCTAAATGACTGTCATAGTGGTGCTTGTGGTGGCCACCTCTTCGGCCTCGCCACCACCCAAAAAATCATGCGTGCTGGGTATTTTTGGCCCTCTCTCTTCAGTGATTGCATTGAAGCAGTCAAACACTGTTCCAATTGCCAACATTTCGCCCCCAAGGCATGCGCTCCTCCCTCCCCTCTCCATCCTGTCATCACAGCTGGTCCTTTTTGTAAATGGGCCATCGACTTTATGGAATGTCGACCTCCGTCTACTGGTAACCACAAATATATCATCGTGCGGTTGACTACTTCACTAAATGGGCTGAAGCTATGCCTACGTTCAACAATACGGCAGCCACCGCAGCCCTATTTTTCTTTAACCATGTCATTGCTCGATTCAAAGTTCCAAAACAGTTAGTCTCGGACCATGGCTGAAATTTCGAAGATCAGATTTGGCATGAGCTCTCCTCCTTATTGGGTTTTGAACACCAATATTCATCTTCCTATTACCCCTAAGGTAATGGCCAATTTGAAGCGATCATCAAAATTCTTAAAACCATGCTTCAACGAACGGTGAATAAACACAAAACCAATTGGCATCTCATGCTCTTCCCTGCTTTGTGGGCTTATCGTACTTCTGTTAAAACCACCACCGGTTTCACTCCTTTCCACCTTGTCTTTGGCAAGGAGGCAGTCTTACCAATCGAATGTGAAATCCCTTCCCTCCATTTGGCCGTCGAACTTCTCCCTGATACCCAACCTCTAGAACAATGACTTATCATGCTTGAGCGCGCTTCTGAAGATCATTGTGTTGCATTACAAACTCTCACAAATTTCCAAAAGCACACCATATCTTTTTAGAGGACTTTGAAGGCCACCCCCTTCCTAATCCTCGCAATGCACTCTATCTCAAGAGGTATTACCCTTAGAATTTCCTGCTTGAAATGCATGTTTTACTTTCTTGTAGATAGCCAACATATGTTTTTTTTCATCAGTCACTACTTCACCAGGACACATGTTGTCCACGAAGTCTTCCTTTCCTCCTTTTTCAAATCAGATTTCCTCACTTACAACACTTTTCCTTGGGGCACCACTTAGCCTCCATCTTTATTCTTGTCTGTGTCGATTTCCGTCATGAGATACCATTTCATACTCATGTTTTTCGGGTCCCCTTTGGACCTTTCATCATTTCAACATCATCATTAGTCTTCGTCTGGGTACCTTGGATCCAGCCCCTTTTCATCATGTTCGCGATACGTATCCTCGGTGGTCCATTGATGTCGCAACAACTATTGGTGATTCCCGGGCATGTGTGAGATGTCTCAACCCTCATGAGGGGGTGGCCCTGCAGGTAGCCCCCCACATGCCCAGATGACTTCATTCCCACCCTTGATGCAGCTCCACTCATTTGATGATATCGGCTTCAACCGCTTGTAGCGCCATTTTCGATTCACATGTCTCTGTCAGATTTTGAGAGCCCTTCCCCGTGTGTAGAGGGCATTTGGGTATATTTGTATCTCATGTACTACCATATTACTGTATACGTCCTGATGATTATTCCAGGCATCACATGTATGTGGGATTCATCCTCTAATTTATCTGGCTCATGTTTCGGCCAGCACATGCTTCAATATTGCATTCTGTGGTTTTCCGGGTGCCTTATTCTTTGTACTCATTGCGCTCCATGGTTTTCCGGGCGCCTTATTCTTTGTACTTTGTCTCGACGAGCATAGGTATGCCTCCCTCGCCGCCTTTCGCACAAGTACCACTTCATAAACTAGAGAATTGTTGCACCTGTAAGTCTCATCTCCTCAGTGTCTAGTCCTTTAGCACATCAGACAACCTTACATTTCTCTCTCTCATTTCCCTCTCGATATCTAGTGATTGAGTTCTTACAACGTACTTCGGTCATACGATTTTCTCCTAACACTCATACGTTGGGGGGAAATCTATTACACCATTTTTTGGTCATATAATCTATTATTATTAGATGAACCCAAGTACACCATGTAAGACCAATTTTACCCTAAGTAAAATTGCTTTCACCATATAAAATAACTCATTTGTTTATATTTTATGGTCATATTTAACCCAAAATAAGGAACTTAATTAAATAAATCCTTATTTATTTAATTATTCCCTAAGAATAAGTTATTTAAATCATTATTTAAATAATATTCTTAGTTAAATTTGACTAAATCATCCATAAATAATTAAATAAACCATTGTTTATTTAATTATATTCCCATCACTTCCCTAAAATGATAAATAAACCATTTATTTATTTATTATTTATAAATAAAGGAATTGACCCAAGTCAAGAACCCTTTTCCCTCCAACAAATATAATAAAATATTCCTAAAAGGTGCTTCTAGAATTCAATTAATAATATTTTATTCATGCACCGAGTTCTAGACCACCCCAATATTTTGTTATAAATAGGGGGGTTTTCCCCATTCATTAGTCACCTTCATTGCATTAGATCACTCTGGATCTACTCTTGGTCACCATTTTCCATTTTGTTTTGTGAACTCCCATTGAGTTCTATGTTTGTTGCTTTACACCCATAAGAGAGAGAAATGTTAGATTTGAAACACTGAGGACTTTCAAGAACCCATCCCACTGAGGAGAACCGGAAAACACCTTTCTTGTTTTCCTCTCAGGTGCCCCATTCTTTAATATAATATAAAAATTCTTTTATTATTTCTTGTCTTGTCCATTGAATGCATGGAGCCATATTATATTTTATCTGCTTAATATCTTTTATGCTTAGATCTGAATTGGTGCAGCAAACTTAAAGATAGTTTTCAGCCATAATCGATGTTAGGGCTATTTGTTATGCATAGCTAAAGTGATCTTCTACGACGAAAGATTCATACTAACAAACTTTTCTAACTATAAATGGAAATAAATTGACTTTTAGGCCTAACATGCCTTTGAATACTTGCTAAACGCACATTTTTTCAAGTCACACACAGGAGCGCAACACACTGTGTCAAAAATTTGAAAACTTCCCAGGAGCACAGTGCAGAAATAGGCCTTTTGGTAGCAGTGTTTTGGAGGCCTTGCTGATGTCGGAAAAGGCTCCGAGATGGATCGTTGGAAAGCCCTTGAAGTCTAATTTCCAGATCTACATTTATTTTTTCAATCTGGCCTCTGCACATTTCCCAAAAAGTGGAAAATACCAAAACTTCCAGGAGCGCAACACATGCTCAGAAAAGTGGGCAGAAAGGTGAAAAAATGAGTGTTTTTTACCCTTTTGAGGGGTCAAAACAACTCCAGTTGAGATGAAAATTGGTGATCATGCTCCTCTAATGATGGGGAATCCAAAAATGTAATTTGAACCTCCTGAATATGCCCTGGTAAAAAGTGCAGCACAGGGTGTGCTGCGCTCCTAGCCTTAAAATTTGCAAAAAACAAAAGCTTGTTCAATTGCTCTCAAAATTGGTAGGTAGGTGCCTCATGGGTCCTTGGAGACCTGTAGAGAAACTTGGACTAAAATTCCAATCCTAGCTTGGTACTTTTCATAATTTGGTGTCGGGCCCTCATTTTGGGCAGTTTTGAGCTTTTTCCTTGCAAACTTTTATCTCCGTTTATAGTGCTCAGTCATTCTACTTTGCAAGCTCAAGCCTTTGTTGGCTTTCTCCAGTTTGGCCTCTAGATTTATGTTGGCTCTCTCAATCCATGATTCCCTGTTATGCTCAATTTCCACGGCAAGGAGTTTGGTGAGGGGAAATTTTTGTGCTTGGGCTGATTCTTCCTCTCTCTACTTTGCCAATGCTTTCCTAAGACCCATAGTCTTAGCTCTCTTTCTAGTATGGCCTTCTTCACCACTATCCTCCTCATAAGTGCCCATGTATTCCTCCAACTGCACCTGTGACCTTTGAGCCTCTTTTCGATATTTGAGCACCCTTGCTTCATAGATGGCTAGCTGGCCACTCATTTGTTTGTTCTGCATCTACAAAAAGTGAATGAGATCCTTAGACCTTTCTAACTCAAATTCCAAGTCTTTGATCTGTGCATTTCGGTCTTGTAGAAGAGAGTTCACTATTCTTGTCTCATTTTCCTCATCATTGTCTATGTGAATGAACTCAAATTCTCTTTATTCCTCATGATTGTCCTCCTCCTCCTTCACTTGTTTTTTACCTTTGTCTTTCATTGGAGTTGAGGAGGAGTGCATGGCCCCTTGCCCTTTGGAGGCAGCAAACACATGCCTCTCTCCTCTTTGATAGGTAAAGGTGAAAGGTGCAACAAGTTTTACTTGCAAAGCTTGATCACTAGTGACCTTAGGGTTGTTTTTCTCTTCATGGATGATCTCTATGTGTGCATCTTCCTTGCCTTGTTCTTGGCTGCCCCTTTGATAAGTACCCTCACTATATTTTATGCCACTATCACTGTCAAGACCTTTAGGACTTTCATCCTCTGTTTCTACAATGTTAGAATTATCTTCGTTACTGCTTGGTACATCGTTTTCTTCATGAATGTCCTCTTCTTAATCTTTTGAACCACTGCATTCACCTTTAATTTCATCTTTTGAATAATTGTTTTCAATATTTGTAAGGTCACTGTCTTGGGTTGTAATATTCCAAAATTTTCACACAGTAATTTGGAATATTAGATTTTGCTACTTTCACCTAGGAAAGGAATAAATGGGTAAGGAAGCCCATGAACAATAAAAATATGAATAAATTCCACCTTAGTAAGGAAGGAGATCACCTTAGGAGCTAGTTTTACACTTCCAAGTGTGAACAAGGGAAAATTAGATGGAGACATAGTCAATTTTGACTAAGTCAACATCCATTTTTGTGGAGGATGAAATCACTTAAGTAAACTAGCTCAATGTGAACAAGGATCAACCTAGACACACTTATGAGAATCCGATTGAAGATCCCTTACTGTGAAAAGAGGCATTGCAGGTGGATTAGTTCCAGTTGACCAAGTCAACAATGCTGCTATAAAGAGGAGGGAAGCTAGCTAGGGAAATGTAGTTTTGAAAGAGGAAGCTTCACTAGGAAGTCATCTCAACATTGTGTGGGGTCCGAGGTGAGAAGGCTCACCAAAGATAAAAAGGAAGGAATAGCATCAAAGGGATTCATTCATGTATTCAGATATCTTTGGTCTTGTGACTAATTTCCTGATTTAGTTGTTTAGCTAGAGTTGCTACACTTCTTAGTGCAAAGAATTCTCGTGCGGGAATTCCATCCTCTCTTTTGGATCAGCTTGCTTAAGGGATCAAGAGGGAAGGATTTGAGCTTCATTTCAGAATTTGGCTTGGGGCCATTAATCCATATTCAGCCAAAGTGCAGTTCCATTTAGAAAACTGCGTCTTTTATGCAGGGGCAGCAGCAGCAGGATTGCACCCTTTGATTTTATGCTAGTCTTTGAGGAGGAGGTGCTCATTTCCCTCCGGGAGATCTAATAAGAAGAGCCTTGCCCATTTTCTGTATTATTCTGATTTTATATGTGATATTCAGCCATGTTTAATGCATATTTGTAGTATACTGCATTATTTTCTGAAGTCCTATTTTTTGTACATGTATATTGTCGGAAACCCTTGCCAAGTTCCTTTTTATTTGCGTAAAAGAGGTTAAACCTCCATTTCTTTGTTACTTGATTAATAAAAACTCCATATCAGTATTCTCTCATTATTTTCTACATAAACCCTCATTATAATAATGCAGTCCTTGCCTCAGTACTTCTTGCATGAGCTAGGCTATGGGGTTTGGGCTTATTTGAACTGCATTGATTTGGGGAGATCTGTTTATATGAGCTAGAGTGATTTTTTTCACCTCTAATTCTGCATGTGAGTTTTATATCATGTCTTCTAAGGGATCCAAGTCCCATTTATCACTTTTATCTCATTATTTTCTGAAGACAACTATTTTATGCTCTATATTACTGCATTTCCCCACACGGGAAGAAGAATATAGATCATCTTGTTGCTGAGGTTATTTCATATACTGGTATGATTTTATTTTAAATCTCATGAGCTGGTCTACATTTCCATGCTCATGATTTGTTGAAGCTCCACATTGGTAATAACTCAAATTATTCCCAATAGTGTAGTTGTTCCCATTTTGGGATATTACAGTGGTATCAGAGCTACCATCTTGGCTCATCCTATGGATTTCAAATCAAATTAGAAGATAAGAAGAAGAGGAGAACAAAATTATGGAGAGGATGAGCTTACTCTCATCCATTTTCATATCTAAGAAGAAAGAAGAAGAAAAATGCATTGAAAATCCAAGAGGATTTCAAGGAGGAGAGAGTTGCAGTGAGACCTCTAGAAGGTTTCAAGAAGCAGAAGAAGATGCATGCACTTCCTATTCTCATATAGGAAGTGGAGAGCAAGGAGACCACTTAGAGCATGAAATCCTGAGTGGGTATTTGGCAGAATACAAGTGCCAACCTCGGGCTTCCAAAGAGACCCTAGATTTTCCTCAGTTTATTCAACTGAGAGAAGAAAGAAGACCTTGCAGAAAAGGAGAGATTAAAGGTAATATATTCCTATTGTATACATTTGATGGGTCAAATACAACTATATTTTGGGCAAGAAAGCTTGAGCCATTCTTCCTACTCCATCTAGTGGTAGGGAGGGAGGCAACAGAAATTGTAGTGCTGCACCTGGAGGGTGAAGCCAATGCTTGGTGGTTCAGTCACTCAGGCCACACAAGAGTGACTTATTTTCCTGATTTTACTCAAGGGCTGATTAGAACCTTTGATGGAGAAAGATTAGAGGAGAGAAGGCCCACACCACCATTGGAGGAGACAAGTACCAGCGCTGTCACAGCCTTGGAAGAGAAGCCTTCTACATCAATAGTTAGAGCAGCCATTGCATTGGAGGGAGGAGCCTTTGCAGCTATACAAGAGGTTCCCACATCTCACCAAGGTATGGGAAGATTTCCACTTTTACTTATTGCAGCAAATCTTTCTAAATATGGTGGAAATATGTCCTTATATGGCCCACGATCAAACATTGTTGCTAAGGTAGAGCAACAAGATTGCACTACACTGTGAAAACTTGAATGGTTCAAGGAACAAATGAACCATCATTCCCATGGGCCCTTGTTGAGTTGCACACAACCCTTGAGGGTGGAGTGTGAATTCTTGGAGGGTGGAGTGAATTTTTCTCTAAACAAATTCATGCAGAGTCAAATGTTCATCAGGGAGTTGATACATGAAATAGCAAAAACACCCCGGAGGAGGGTTACATCGTTGTCAAGAGGTAGCAGCTAGGAGGATTTTCCTTCAGCCCCCTTGGATCCTTATAGGTTCAAAATTATCATCGGTGAAAGAACTTCTCAAGGAGGTTTCCAAGGAGTTGCATTTCAGCATCCCATGGAATGCAAGGAGAAAAATCTGATATGGGAGGATGGTAATCTTCTTTGGAGGAGTACCAAGGTGGAGAATGGTAGGAGGCATTCATTGATGGATAAGTGGATGTGGATAGAGAGCAAGGATCTGGAGAGCTACTTGCAAATTTGTGATAATGGGCAGCAAGAGGCAAAACTACGTTGGCTGCTCTTGAGAGAGTTTGGCCATCATGAGACATATCATTTTTCCAAGGGTATGTGGATAGGAAGAACTTGGAAAGGTACTTACATCATATGGAAAGGAGTGTGGGAGCATTATGATGATGTGATATTTTCACCACATGGGGTGTATGATGGAGGTATGATGGGGCATCAAAGACATTTTTTTCTTTGGAGGATTGAGAGAGAGCAAGGGCAGTGTTGCTCTCACATTTTGCATGATGTTGCAATGGGAGGAGATGGCAACATCATAGGAGGAGTCTTTGACATTGGACATGTTAGAGAATGGATTTATGAGTTGGCAGGAGCCTATTTGCATAGGCCAACAATGCTATCACTATGGAGCAGCAACTTGTTGATTAAGTGTTCCCAGGATCACTTCATATTTGATGCACTTGGTGGGCATAAAGGACGTGAGATTGGTAGAGGTGTGAATGGACTCATTTTTCATTATGTTATGATCTCATTGACTTGTGTTTCCAGGCATGAGGGGGAGGATCTTCATGCATCATGTGATTCATTCCTCTTCATATAGGTATATCATACCACTATGGAGGATCCATCTATGGATTTTTTCATCATCTTGCTCTCATTACATGGTAAGAATTCTATTTCAGCATTTATTGATTGTTCCACACAATATTTTCATGCTCTTACCATTTATTTGCAGTGCATTGCTCTCCAAAGGGGAAATTTCTTCTTTAGGCTCCATGATCCATTTTTGGCCAGCTATTATGATGGAGACAACCATCTACCGTATGATCTGGGGCAGGTATGTGGTTACTTCTTGTGTGATCAGTTGACATATTCATCCATCTACTATTTACTAGTGGGTGTGAGGACCTATGTAGCAAGCCATTTGTCAAGAGACAACTTTCCATACCATTGTCTAAAGCTGCAGTGGGGAAGACTGCACTGTGACCACTTGGGAGACTGTTGGCACCTTCCAGCACCACATAAAACCTTCAGTATTTCTCTCATTATGATGCTAATCATGATCCCATTTGCTGATATTATTCTTGCCTATATGAGGATCATGATTGGAGGAGGAACACATGGAGTGGGTGTGTTCTTAGGGGAGGAGCATCCGCACACTTTCTGCATTGCATGCTCTAAGGGGAGCATGGGAATGGGCATGGCCTCCACAACAACATATTTTTTTATTAATGAGGAGGGCCATAAGATGGATGGGATGCCATATGGTGGTAATTTCTTGTCCATCATGTATGAGATGGTTTGGGCCAGCTTGGTTCATAGCATTGGGAGAGGGACCTTTGGAAGTCTATCTTCCTTCTTGCCATTTTAGGGCAACATGATGGCAGCCCAAGATCAGAAAATTCTCTATACTTATATTAAGTGGAGAGGAAGATGGTGTGGGTTAGGCTCTCTTGCATACCATATTCAGATTTTCAGCCCACCTATTCTGCATGAGCTCAAGGTGGAAGAGATCCTTCATGAGTTGCCAATCTGGAGGGTGACTCATTTTGTTTGGTTGATAGCTTGGGGAGGACAGATTCAAATGGGGATGATGAATCCCAATCTATATCATCTTTCATGCCCCAAGAGGACCTTCAAACAGCCCATTGTTGCCTCCATGGATGATCCGCTGTCACATAATGCTAGCTATTTGGATAGCTTACACACTTGGGAGGGGCAACTTGGAGATATGTTGATGATGCAGCACCTTGATCTTTGGAGGCTTCCATATTATGAGGTTGCTACAGGGGAGCAGAGGATGCTCTTTAGTCCTATCCTTGCAGTTGCTTGAGGACAAGCAACATTTGGGAGGGGAGGACTGTAATATTCCAAAATTTACACACAACAATTTGGAATATTAGATTTTACTACTTTCACCCACGAAAGGAATAAATGGGTAAGGAAGCCCATGAACAATAAAAATATGAATAAATTCCACCTTAGTAAGGAAGGATATCATCTTAGGAGCTGGTTTTACACTTCCAAGTGTGAACAAGGGAAAATTAGATGGAGACATAGTCAAGTTTGACTAAGTGAACATCCATTCTTGCGGATGAAGAAATCACTCAAGTAAACTAGCTCAATGTGAACAAGGATCAGCCTAGACACACTTATGAGAACTAGATTAAAGATCCCTTAGTGTGGAAAGAGGAATTGTAGGTGGATTAGTTCCAGTTGACCAAGTCAAGACCACTGTTACAAAGAGGAGGGAAGCTAGATAGGGCAGCGTAATTTTGAAAGAGGAAGCTTCACTAGGAAGTCACCTCAACATTGTGTGGGGTCCAGGGTGAGAAGGCTCACCAAAGATAAAAATGAAGGAATAGCATCAAAGGGATTCATTCATGTATTCAACTATCTTTGGTCTTGTGACTACTTGCATGCTTCCGCTGTTTAGCCGGAGTTGTTGCACTGCTTAGTGCAAAGAATTCGAGTGCGGGAATTCCATGCTCTCTTTAGATTAGCTTGCTTAAGGGATCAATAGGGAAGGATTTGAGATTCATTTTAGCATTTTTCTTGGGGCCATTCATCCATATTCATCCACACCACAGTTCCCTTCAGAAAATTGTGTCTTTTATGTAGGGGCAGCAGCAGCAGGATTACACCCTTTGATTTTATGCTAGTCTTTGAGGAGGAGGTGCTCATTTCCCTCCGGGAGATCTAATAATAAGGGCCTTGGCCATTTTCTGTATTATTCAGCTTTTATATGTCATATTTAGTGATGTTCAATGCAGAGTTGCAGTAGACTGTGTTATTTTCTGTAGTCCTGCTTTTTGTACATGTATATTGTCGGAAACCCTTTCCAGGTGCCTTTTTCTTTGTGTAAAAGAGGTTAAACCTCCATTTCTCTGTTACTTGATTAATACAAGATCCACATCAGTCTTCTCTCATTATTTTCTGCATAAACCCTCATTAGAATAACGCAGTCCTTGCTTCAGTACTTCCTGCATGAGCTAGGCTATGGGGTTTGGGATTATTTGAACTGCATTGACTTGGGGAGATCTGTTTATATGAGCTAGAGTGATTTGTTTCACCTATAATTATGCATGTGAGTTTTATATCATGTCTTCTAAGGGATCCAAGTCCCATTTCTCACTTGTATAGCATTATTTTCTGAAGACAATTCTTTTATGCTCTATATTGCTGCATTTCCCCACCCAGGAAGGAGAATATAGATCATCTTGTTGCTGAGGTTATTTAATCTACTGGTATGATGTTATTTTACATCTAATGAGATGCTCTACATTTCCTATTAGAAGTGTTGTCATTGATGGCAAAGGACAGTAGCAGAAGCAAAGGAGAAGACAACAGGTAACATTTACAGGGAGCATGAGAAGAACAGAGGGAGAGTTTATTTACAGAGATGGGGCAGAAAAAAGAGAGGTAGAGACAGAGAAAGGAGGCAGAACCAAAGTAGGCAGAGCAACAAAAGCGGAGGCAGAGAATACAGAGGCAGAGATGAAACAGTCGAGCAGCAGAGGCAGAGGCAGAGTCGTTAACAAACAGTGAAATGATCAAGCAGAGACGGAACCCTGAGGGAAATGGAACCAAGAATTTAGCAGTAAAAAGATAATGAAGTTGGGTATTAAACCATATGGTAGCGTTGAATCAACATATTAATGAAACGGGGTTCATATATTAAAGCGCTGAAGAAATAATAAATAAACCTTGAACAGAGTTTATATGTATATATGTATATAATGCAGGCATGAAGTTGGTGTTGGCGCGGAAAAATATAAGTATAACCCCAAACGTGAACAGTAAAACCGGAGGGCCACAAAACCAGTGGGTTCACGCGTTGGTTGATGTGGTATGCTGTATTTCCAAAATGAACGCGATATATGTCATTGAAGGACACGTGTCCTCAAGGGGTTTTGTAAAACAATTTTTTTTCACGCAAATTTGAAGTGTTAAAACTCAGCTCAATAAAAAAAGCGATATGGTATGACATCCATTGGATCATTGGAGTCGATGTGTTAAATTGTCCGCCGTCGGATGCAAGAGGCGTGTTAATGGAGGTGGGCTCCGGGAATGTATATGTGCTAAAATATGTATCGGGTTTGATATCCATTGCAATATTGGATATATATTAAAATTGAGTGCACATATAAGAATGGGGTATGCTCGGAGTATATATTTTTTGCAAGTTAATACATTATGTTATGCCATGGTTGAAGATTGACTTAGGCATATATATATGTGTGTGTGTGTTCAAAGGGGGCTGTCAGTTGGAACGTACTAAAAGTGCAGAGTTTATCAAACACATGTGGGCCCAAAAAGTCACTGCTGCTATATATATTAGTGCGATGGTTTAACCAAATTATAGAAGATGATGCGACCGACTATGTGTTAACAAGTGCATATGAATACTGTTCAAATATGAAGTGTTAAGTGTTGTGTGAAATATTTTGTGCCAGAAAAACCTTAGTACTTCTTTGGAAATGAAAATGTGAGTGTTAATATGGTAATACGAGTGAGTTAGGCATTGGGGCCTAGCTGAAAGTACGTTGAATGATTGGAGCTCAAATATGAAATAAACTAAGAATGGAGACTTTAGATTAATAGAATCCTATGTATATATATATATACATAGTCGTATATTGAGAAAAATGATTTCTTTATATGGAGACTAATGACCGAAAGCCTTATGTTAAGGCTTGCATATAAACCAAAGTTAATATGCAAGTGGGACCCCTACATAAATTTCTGAGAATCATAACACAAGTTGGAGGATACATAAAGACTAAAGCGACAAAGTATACATATATATGCAACGCTTTATATATGTAGCGCTTTATAAACAAGGGGCCAAAGTATATATATACATATATGTAAAGCGTTCTATTGTCCGGGCATAGTACAAACAAAGTCTTATGTTGTGGGATCCTCACCAATCACATCGAAGAATCTTGGCAGCGAAACATGTTAACAAAAAGTTGCGATTGCGATTGAGTTTCGGACCCGATGGGTATATGAACTATGGTTCATACATGTTTAAGTTCTAGCATCAAAGTAGGCCATCACATCGGAAAGAAGCAGAACATCGGAGCACCATATTGAAATTTGTGATTGCAATGATCGCATCGGGTCCTTTGCAAATGTATCAATTGCAATCGGAAGTATTCAGTTGTGATTAATCGCATCAGCACAGTAAAATGCAGTGAACAGTGAATCATCGAATCAGAGTGATCACATCGAAGCATCGGAGCATTGCAACTCACAACTAGAAGTTGCGATTGTGATTAATCGCATTCGGAAGAATTCAGGAGGTGACTCATCGCATCGGAGAATAAAACAAGCTTGGCGAGTGGGCTTGAAAGGGAATTTTAAGTATTAAAAAGTTTTTGATTTAAGTTCTCCGTGAGTTGATTTGCGTTACATAAAGGGGCAATCTATATGTTAAAAACACTTCATTATCATGCCGAGAGTTGAATTGCTATATATGAAAAGCGCAGTTGCATATGTATGACAGTTACACTGTGACAGTGAACAGGAAATCAAACATATCTGAAAGGGACAAACAGTCACAGAAAAGACAAACACAGTGATCGAAGACTGAATAAGTTGATTTGTAATCCTCATTGTAACTGAATGCATACATTTTTGATTGGTTTATATTGTTTGTGATGCATTGGCAAGTCTCCGCAAGAATACAAAATTCCCACTGTAATATCAAAATTTAGTACATATAGCTATATTTTTCTTAGTGACCTAGAAAAGAAATGAGAAGGCAGAAGGCTAATAGTTATGGCTATCCATTTTCAAATTCCCTGAGGAAAACAAACAGTTATAAGGAAATCTCTATAAATAATATCATCTTGATATGCATAGGGAGGTTAGAGAGAGTAAGGATAGAGAATGCAGAGTATGGAAAATTGAGGCAAAGAAGATAAGGAAGAGAGGAGTAGAAAGAGATGCTACAGAACAGAGTTGATATTTGAGGTAAATCAGCAAACATTTCTTTTGATAAATTGAGGAAGTTGGAGCTTCCCTATCAAGTTGAAGCTTGATAGTTGTCAGTTGTAGCTAACTGAGGTTGGAGCCTCCTGTAGGTTGGTTCCTTTAGAAAAATAGTGGTGAGAGGGAGTTGGAGCTTTCCTTTGCATCACAAAAATAATAAGATGTGGTTTTCTCCCTTTATGGGTTTCCACTTATATCTATTGTCTCTATGTGTGTTGCCTATGTGTTGATATGATCTACCCAATCTGCTTAATGTTTGTTGCTCTCATAATAAGTTTGGTGTCACAATAATTTAATACTTTCTGCAACATATTAAGACTGTTCACATATTAAAGTTGGTTATTGTTGGCCGCTTTAATTGTTTTAACAATTCAAGCACCACATAAATTGTCAACCCAGGAAGGTCTGTTTATTCCAAAGACAATCACGCACTGGATATGCTCAATTCCAAAAGCAAAGAAATGTTGTAGTATCAATCACACAAATATCAATCACACAAATCAAACTGTTCACACCTTACTTTAACAAAGCTGAAGCCTACTTGTGTTACAACAGAAACAATCCCTCTATTGCAGATTTTCATTAAAAGAATCCTAGGAAAAATAATGAAAGGAAATCACTCTGTAGAAAAGGAGATCAATCAACCATAACAGAGAACAGGACCCTATTCCTCCAAACAGGAATCTTCAGCACCTGTTGCCTGATATTAATCACATGGTAGAAAAATATCAATCCAAAGAAAATAGGACCCTATTCCTTTGAACAGGAATCTTCAGCACCTGTTTCCTGATATCAATCACACTGCGGAAAAAGAAGATCAACCTACGGAGAACAGGACCCTATTCCTTCAAACAGGAATCTTTAGCATATGTTTCCCGATATCAATCTATCACACATTCATCTGATAAACAAATAACTGAAAATAAAGTAACTCTTAGCTTTTTAAGAATGAATGGTATAAAGCTAATGCAGTTTTAAAGAAAACAGAGTGCTTAACAAGAAACACAGAACTGTATAAGTAACTCTTCAGCAAACAAGGTTAAATTAAGGTGTGAATAACATAAAGAGTAACAGACTACAGGAGCAATTGGGTGAATCTTGTGATGAAGGCGGGCCCTGTCTTTCTCACAATATTCCCTGAGGAAAGAAATTAAATTGAAGTGCTCAAAATATAATTTTATTCATCTGTCAATAAATGATACATTACAACAGAGCAGAGGCTCTTTCTTGCTTCAATAACTGTACTCCCGCAATCCCCCCTTCTAATGATGATGTCTCCTCTTTTTAAAGAGGAGACATCTATTACAGTTACATCAGAAAAATCCTATTTTTATCCAAATCTAATCTCTTGTTTTAATACAGGGTCTTTTATGTTCTTCCATCCTAGAATGCTCTTACAATAGGTACAAAAATACTAGCTTCAAAATGGTCCGTGTAACAGCTTCCCTTGTTCATCTTCGTCCTGTTGTCATCATTATTAAAATACACTTTGAAGATTGCAAATCACGAGTTGTCTCAGCTACGGGATTTGTGTGCCTGTTGACTGTTTCAGCAATGCGATCCTTATCATATATTATCTGCGATCTTTTAGACTTGTCTTAGCAACTATCTATCTTCGATTAATGATTAAATATAAAATTAATGTGGAATTATATGCAAAACAAATTAAATACATAGTAAAGAGAAGGATTTCATATACTTTTGGATAAAATGGATGGAAATGATAATGTAAACTTTTAAATATGTACTATAAAGAGTAAAGTGGTGTCAAAATGTATGGAAAAAATGGTACATTGTGAGGTCCTAACATCCCCCCCAGCTGAAAGGGTTGCATGTCCTCAGGAAACTTTTAGTCTGAGTCAGAGTCTGAGTACTGACTGTTTGCATGCAAGTTACTCAAGCAATAACTATGGAAGGTGGCCTCTGTTGAAGATCTGAATCCCTGGTTACTTTGCAATTTCTTCCATGCTGCTACCTCATCTCTGTTAGCCAATCTGTGATGAGGCTAATATCACTTTGCTGGCATCCATAAGACAGGGAAGTGAAAATGATAACCAATCCAATTCTCGACGCATTGCTGAATGCATCTGATATAGTTTGGTATTCTAGATAGTGCAGTTTGAAGATTATCAGGGCTAAAGGGATTATACTCTTGTCTTTCCTTATAGGACTGTTGCCAGAACATGGTGTTTGCCTTCAAAGAAGCAGTCTCTTTGACCCTGATTAACTGATGACACTCTCGGAGTACTGAGGCTTGCAATTGCTGTATGTACTTGCTCATTCCTGGCTTCTGCAAAAACTGATGATATTCTGCTACAAAAATGGCTGGATTTGAAGGTTTCGGCCTTATCCAGAGGAGGCGATTATCCTCATTGTGCCTAATCGCGAGAAAAGCGGTTTGCCATGTGATTTTATTGGCAAGAAAGGAAACAAATGCCCTAATCTATATATCACCAACAATCGGATTCAGGTTGAATTCTCTGTTTTCAAGCATAGCCTCATTATGAAGATAAAGTGCACATAATAGATGTTGATCACTAGCGGAGGTCTTAGAAAATGTTTTGACAAACTGTTCCACTGTGAGCAACTCATGAGGTATCCCGTCCTTAATTGATTTCAACTGAAAATAAACAAGGCATTCAAAAAGAAACAGAGAATAATTCAAAGAAGGTTTCTTGGTGGCTAACAATTTTTGTACTAATGAAAACATCAGGACCAGTTTGTCTTTTAACTCCTTAGTTTCTTTCTTGGAATCCTTAAGTTGTTGAAGTGTCTGCTCCCAATTGTCCCAGTTGGAATACATCTGATTTTTCCAAGCCAATTTATGCTGTTGAAATTTTTTATCTTGATCAATAACATACTGTTGCTTCCACTTATTCATTATTTCCAACTCTTTCCATGGTGGAGTTTGTGTTCTGGCATTATAAGTAGTGGGCTGAGGCATAGTCTGAGTAGCTGATTTAACTAATACAGGGCAGGATATCTGTGGCTTGGTTTCTTTCTCCAGACTTTTTGAAGGCCCTACTGGTTCTTGTGTGACAGTAGGGCATTCTTCCTTGACTGCAACTGATGTGGATGCCTCAGGCACTGGGACTTTAACTATCTTGTATCCGGCCTGTTGGTAGATGTTTCCACATTCATGGCACATATATTCTTTACATGGGTCATTATTTTGTACTGATGTTGTATGTGCCAACATGTAGAGATTTATCTCTTTATCAAAGGCTTCCCTTGCTGTTACCAACTCTCTTTCGTAGGCCTTTAATTCTGAGTTTAAAAATTCATTTTCCTCTAATAAAGATGCCATGGTGAGTGAACCCTGTGTGTTGGTTGCTTTTGCTGGAATTGATTGTTGTTCTGCAGCTTTAGCTGGTTCTTGTGTTTCAGCTACAGCTGGTTTCCTTACATTATCATGCTGGATGTTTGATTTTTTCACTTCACAGAATTGGTTCTTTGTCCACTAGTTACTGCAGTGTGAGTAACCTCGTCCACTACGAGCGCTTACTATTTGAGTAGAATACGTCATATTACCCTGGGTATCTCCGGTTCCATTGGGAGTAGTGCCACAGATGGAGATCAGGTAATGATTCGTGGAATTTGGAATGGTGGCTGTTAGGACTTCACTATGTATCATTTTTGCTATATACTTTGACACCATTTTACTTTTATAACCATGATTAAAAAGGATTCCATTATCATTTTCATCTACTTTATCCCAAGGTATATAAAATCCTCTTCTTTATTATATGTTTAATCTGTTTACATTTAATTCCATAATACTCTTATATTTTTATCATTAATTGAAGTGCATCGTTGCTAACATAAGTCCAAAGATCGCGTATAAGTTATATGCGGTTAGAACAAGCGGCCGTTGTCGAAACAACCGACTCGCCTGTCGAAACAGCCGTTACACGTAAATTCATGTAATTTGCGATTCTGGAAGAACCTTTTGTGGAATAGTAGCAACAGCATGAAGACACGGTTACCTGGATTATCCTGAAGATAGCATTCTTGTTGTCTCTGTTGTAACAGTATCTTTTTTTGGAAGAACAGAATAGTCATGTTTTGGGAAAGAGAACAGATTTGAGATAACGTAGATTTGCTCTCATGTAAATTGTAAAAGATGTCTCCTCTTTAAAAAGAGGAGACATCATCATTAGTAGGGAGTTCATTGTTGTAAAGCTACAGGAGAACATTGTGTGAGAACTGGAGCTAGTCTCCATTTGTAATGTATCAATTATTTTGACAGATGAATAAATTCTTCTTTTGAGCGCTCTAATTTAATTCTTTCCCCGGGGGAATCTTGTGAGAGGGAAAGGGCCCGCCTTCCTCACAAGATTCACCCTTTGATTCCTGTAATTTGTTTAATTCTTTACGTTGTTTGCACTTTACTTTAATACTGCTGTTGAACACTAATTGCACAGTTTAGTAGTACTCTGTTTCTCTAGCGCTGCATGTATTGAACACATCCACTCTTGGAAGTTGAGAAATCCATTTCTATTAATTGTATGAGTGTATGATGCTGGGAAGCAGGTGCTGAAGATTCCAGTATAAAGGAATAGGGTCCTGCTCCCATTCATTGCTTTCCTTTTTTTGCAGTGTGATTAGAAACAAGAGAACAAGTGCTGAAGATTCCTGTTCATGGGAATAGGGTCTTGGTCTCTTGAAGCTACCTTTCCTACAGTGTGATTAAGTGTCAGGCAGCAGGTGCTGAAGTTCCTAACTAAGGAATAGGGTCCTGTTCCTGCTATGGTTGATTGATTTCTTTCCTTGCAGATTGGTCTTCCTTTGTTTGGATTTTAACTGCAACATAGAAATTATTTCTGCTATAACTTAAGTGAATTCAGCTTTGATTGAACAGAGTGTGAATAAGTAGATTTGTGAGATTGATAATTGTGTGGCTTTTTACTACAACATTGTTTCTGCTTTTGAAATTGAGCATATCCAGTGCGTGATTATCTTTGAAATAAAAAGACTTCCTCGGGTTGACAATTTATGTGGAGCTTGAATTGTGAAAGAAATTAAAGCGACCAACATTTTGGCGCCGTTGCCGGGGAAGGTAATTATAGATTTCAAAAGCATTAATCTTTTCTTTTTAAATGTGCAGATTGTATGAGAGGACGCGGAAACCAGAAGAAAACTAACCCCACAGGTGGCAAAGGCAAAGGAAGGGGAGGAAGAAAGACTTTTATTGACGAAATTGTATCAAAGGCTGAATCATCACAGAGATTGAGTTCTCGAAAATCAAAACTTCAACACTCCCCTCAATCAGATTACAAAACAGAGGAAGTTGTGGGTCCTGAAAATATAGAAGAACCAGCAGTCAGTGCTGGAGAGTCAGAGGAAAGTGTTAGTAAATCAGCAGAGCACATTGAGGAAATCGTAGAGAGCGTTGGACGATCAGTGGAAAACATTGAAGAGCCAATAGAGGATCTTGACGATCGAGCAAGTGCAGTAGGAGAGCCAACAATGGAAGGAAACAATGATGGTTTCTTTGGTGGAGGACGTGTAGATCTTGAAGGAGAAGGAAGGAAGGAAAATTCCCTCTCTACCTTGGGATTTCCTATCAGTGATCTTCCTGCAGGGATAACTCCTATGAAAAATATTCCATTGTCTGCTTTACCTAACTTTCATGGTTTATCCTCTGAGGATCCAGATGAATTTCTTTTTGAATTTGATATATTATGCAGGAGTTATGATTATGTTACTAATGCTCAAAAGTTGAAACTGTTTCCAGCCACCTTAAAAGGGAATGCTTTAAGATGGTTCATGAGCCTTGGAAGTCAGGTGATCACAACATGGGAGCAGATGAAACATAAATTTCTGCTTAAATATCAAGACTACTGCCGGACGAGAGAAAAGAAGGATGAACTATTCAATATGGCACAAAAGACGGATGAGAGTCCGGAGGACTATATAGAAAGGCTGCAATACAACATACAGAGATCTGATCATCCGAATATAAGTAATGAAATTCGCAAAACAATATTACTTAAAGGTTTAAGGGATGATTGTTTAGATATGTTAAACATGCTTGCCAAGGGAGATATATCTAAGGAATCATATGATGAGATTTGTGAACTTGCTAAGAGGTGTTCTAGGGGAGCTGCAAGAAGCAGAACAAGAGATTCCACCTATTCAAGAGTGCAGAAATCAGCCAATGGAGGAGCAACAAGAGCTGAAATAGGTAATTTACTTGAAGAATTTAAAACTGAGATGTTAAGTTCTTTTTCTTCACAAATTGACACTTTGCAGGTTAAGAAGAAGCAGGCCGAAGCAGAAGCAACTCTGGCTGTCTTTTGTCCGAAGTGCAGAGACAAACATCCACTAAGGGAATGCCCAATGGATAAAATACCAATTTGTACCCTTTGTGAGAAAGATCATGAGACAAAACAATGTCCATCTCTACCAGGAATAAAGGCAACATTGCAGCCAACGGAAGAAGAAGCTGAAGCAGTTTACCTGCTAACTCAAAGAAGACAATGGCAACCAAAAGGACAAGGTATGAACCCTAGTATGCCATTTAATCGTTGGAACAATTATTCTTCTTTTGGTCAAACAAATTACCCTCCCTTCAATCAAATGCAATACCCACCCTTCAATCAAATGAATTTCCCACCCATGCAGCAATCAAACCCTCCCTTTGTTGATCCTTCAATGTGGACTCCTTGGCCTCCACAGCAGCCATCTTCTTTCAACCCTTGGAATTCAAATTGGAGAAGTCAACCACTCCCGTATCCAAATCAATTGCCTCAATTCCAACAACCACTTCCTCTGCCATCAAATGCTCCGCCAAATAACCAAATGAGACCCCAGCTACCTGTGCAACCAAATCCTAACCCCAATAATAAAGTTGTGCAAGTTATTGATATTCAGAAGCAGTCTATATTTCCTACTATGCAATGTAACGATATTCATTTGAGATCTGGAAAAATAGTAGAGCCTATTATTGATGACATAACTTCTTCTGATTCTGATAAAGAGGAAACTGAGAAACATAAGAAAGCACAACCACCTCCTAACAAGAATGTGGAAAAAACAGAACCACCATTCCCCGAGCGTTTGGTTTTAACTAGAACAGCTGAAACACCTGCTTTTAATCTTCTAGGGGAATTGCAAAATTTGTATGTTAAAATTCCACTTTTACAAGCATTAAGAGATGTACCAATTTATGCCAGAACATTAAGGGATATTTGTGTTAAGAAACCTGGTAGGAAAACGAAGGACCCCCTTACAGTGCATGTGATGGCGGACTTGTCTACATTAATGTCCGGAAAAGCCCCTCCCGTGAAATATGGTGATCCCGGCCATCCTACAGTAACAGTTCAGATTGGTAAAACAATGATTCCCCAAGTTCTGGTAGATTTAGGTGCTGCAATTAACATAATGACTCTTGAAACTTCACAATTGTTACAGCTGAATAACACAATCAAAGATACACCCACCATTCTAGAGTTGGCTGATCGTTCTACAATTAAACCTGAAGGAGTTGTTGAGGATCTACTTATTTCAGTTGAATCCTGGAAATACCCAGCTGATTTTGTTGTATTGCAGACTAAAACAAAGCTGGGGGGACACCCCTTAATTCTAGGAAGGCCATGGTTGGCCACAGCTGATGCTTTTATCAGTTGCAGATCTGGTTCAATGACAATTTCTAATGATTATGAAACAAAACAGCTTACTCTTTATCCTCATGCTACACCAATAATTAATAATGAAGATTCTATATGGATGGATTATGATGATAATGCTGTTTAGCCTATTCTAACTATTGGACAAGCTTTAACTCTTAAAGACAATACAGAGGATGAGATAATTAATAATTTTATTTGTGAACCTTCTTCTGTCATTGCTGAAACACACAATCAATTAACTGCAATTTTTGAAACTGATACACAAGAAAAGATCGAATCTGAAGACTCATCTCAGACTTTAACCACTATCTCATCTAAAAGCATAACAGTTGAAATTGAACCCGGCAAGACATTAAACATAAATCCTGATCTAACAGATGCTGAAACACAACAATTAATGAAGTTATTGCATGAATATAAGGAGGCATTTGCATGGGATTATACGGATATGAAAGGTATTTCTTCTGAATTATGTACTCATCGAATTTACATTAAAGAGGGATGCCGACCTGTTTGTCAACCCCAAAGACGAATGAATCCTAATTTACGAGAAATTGTTAAGGAAGAACTTCAAAAATTGCTTAATGCAGGATTTATATACCCTATATCTGACAGTGAATGGGTTTCCCATTAGTAATTGTCCCTAAGAAAAACGGGAAATGGAGAGTATGTGTTGACTACAGAGCCTTAAACAAAGCTACTCAAAAAGATCACTTTCCTTTACCCTTCATTGATCAGGTGTTGGATAGTCTGGCAGGGAAGAAATTATTTTCTTTTCTAGATGGATTCAGTGGGTATAATCAGATAAGAATTGCACCCCAAGACCAAGACAAGACCACTTTCACCAGCCCTTGGGGAACTTTTGCCTATAGAGTTCTTCCATTTGGGCTATGTAATGCACCAACAACTTTTCAAAGAGCTGTTATAGGAATTTTTTCTGATATGCTGAATGATTCTATGGAAATATTTATGGATGATTTTACTCCTTATGGTGTGTCTTTTGAAGATGCATTACAAAACCTTGAGAAAGTACTTAAAAGATGTATACAAGCTCACCTTTCCCTAAGTACTGAAAAATGCCATATGATGATGAGTGAAGGAATAGTGCTTGGACATTTTATTTCATCTCAAGGTATTTAGGTAGATCCATCTAAAATATTGGTCATTCAGAATCTTTCTGTTCCTAAAACTCAAACTGATGTGAGAAGTTTTCTAGGACATGCTGGATACTACAGAAGATTTATTAAATATTTCTCTAAGATAGCTTCTCCATTATTTGTGTTGCTTATGAAAAATGCTGAATTTAAGTGGAATAATTCTTGTCAGAAAGCTTTTGAAGAACTCAAGCATCAGTTGTCTACTGCTCCTATTTTGAGGGGGCCTGATTGGAACCTCCATTTTCACATATCTTCTGATGCTTCAGACACTGCAATTGGAGCTGTCTTGGGACAAGAGGAAAATCATCTTCCTTATGCTATCTACTTTATTAGTAAGAATATGACCCCTGCTGAGCTTAATTATCCAGTTACCGAGAAAGAGTTTCTTGCAGTAATCTATGCCATTAATAAATTCCGACACTATATCACTGGTTATTCTACTTTTGTGCACACTGATCATTCAGCTATTAAGTATTTAATGAACAAATCTGTCACAAATGCTAGAGTTACTAGATGGCTATTATTATTGCAGGAATTTGATATCACAATTGTAGATCGGCCAGGTAAAGAAAATGTGGTGGCTGATTTCCTTTCACGGTTAAAAACTGACAATGATATTCCAGTAGATGATTCTTTTCCCGATGAGTATTTGTTTGCAGTTTCTGCTCACTCTCCATGGTATGCAGATATTGCTAATTATTTGGTTGCAGGAAAATTACCATCACACCTGTCATACAGAGAAAAGAGAAGAATTGTTCAACAAAGTGCCAGGTACAGCTGGATAAGCGGGTGTCTTTTCTACACTGGGCTTGATCAGGAAATCCGAAGATGCATTAGAGAAGATGAAGTGTATGACATATTGAAAGCTTGTCATGATGGCCCTTGTGGAGGGCATTTTGCTGATAAGAGAATAGCACACAAAATTCTGAGGATGGGTTACTACTGGCCCTCATTATTCAAGGATGCAAAGAAATATGTAAGGGCTTGTGACAGCTGCCAAAGAATGGGTCAACCCAATCATAGAGATCAAATGCCATTAAATCCCCAGGTAATTTCTGAATCATTTGAAAGATGGGCCTTGGATTTCATAGGACCCATTAACCCTCCATCCAATCAAAGAACATATATATTAGTCTATACAGACTATATGACTAAATGGGTGGAGGCCAAAGCACTTATTAGAGCCAATGAAGAGGTTGTCCTAGCTTTCTTATTTGAAGAAATCTTTACTAGATTTGGAATTCCTAGAGAGCTAGTTACAGATGGAGGACCTCCATTCAATTCTCATGGTTTCAAATCTACCCTTCAGAAATATCATATTCAACATAGAATGACTACACCATACCACCCCCAGGCCAATGGGCGGGTGGAAAGCACAAACAAAGTATTAGAATCCATTCTAACTAAAACAGTGAAGGACAACCGGAAGGATTGGTCCCAAAGGCTCCCTGAAGCATTATGGGCTTACAGAACTACTTGGAAAAACACTACAGGTTTTTCTCCCTATGAGTTGGTTTATGGTAAAAATGTTTTTTTTCCTGTGGAATTTGAGATTAAAACTCTAAGAACTGCTTTAGCTGTTAATCTTGATTTGACTGATATGCAGACAGACAAGTTGCAGCAGCTTCTTGAGTTGGATGAAAAGAGATTAGATGCCATTCATCAAACAACCATGATACAACAACAAAGGATGAAGTGGCATGACAAAATTATCAAACACAAGCAGTTCCAAAAAGGTAATTGGGCTTTGTTGTATGACTCTCGGTTTGAAAATTTTCAGGGTAAGCTACGTACACGCTGGCTTGGACCATATGAGGTAGATGCTGCTTTTCCAAATGGAACGGTAAGACTTTTAACAATTGATGATTCTAAAACACCTCTACTAGTCAATGGTCATAGGCTCCGTCTATATCAGCGCCCTGTTTCTAAAGAAGATTTCAAGACTGCTTGCATGACTGATATTCATTATATTTTTCTAGGGGAGTCTTCTGCTCCTCACAGCATTTAATTTTCTGCACTGTATTTTTAGTATTAGATTAGATTTAGCACTAATAATCCCTGTCAAGGATTGGCATATTACAATTGAATTTTGCAGATTATGGAAAAGCTCATTAAGGAGGACAGATTCATCATAAGAAGATCTGAAGCTTCAATCACAGAAGCTTGTTCCCATCATTTTACCCCATTTCCTAGCAATATCCCTTCATACCCATTCCTACATTATTCCCATTTCTCCATTTTTCCCACCCCTACCATCCCTGAAATATCTTCCTTCAGTCAGTGTTTCCCATCCCTTACTGCTGAAATTATTCCCCATCAAATATTTTCCCTACTGTTTACAGACCCAAGTCATTTATCCCATTTCTCTGATTTTTCCCGTTGCTGAAATAGTTGTTTCAGCAACGTATCGTTCATTTTTCCGTTGCTGAAACACCAGTTTCAGCAACCTGTTATCATTAAAACATCATTTCTTTTCACTGTCATATAAGCTTTTTGGTTCTCCACGATTATACTTCAGATCCTTTGGGTGAAAAATTATTCAGCACAGAGCAAGATCCAGTTACACTCCTGTTCTAAATTTCAAAGAAATCTACAGATTCTTCCATGTACATTAAGCCATTTTGAAGCAATCGACACTTCGAATTATTAGACCAAAGGTAAAAAAATGTAAGGTATGAGGTTTTAATGTAATTCAGTTAAATTATATTAAAGAGAGGATTTCATTTATAATGATTACAGATCTTCACATGCCCAATCATCATTACACCATACGTAGGGGGGGGGAATTTCAAAAATTGAACAATCATTTCGCATTAACCAAGCCTCTGTCCCTTGTCATATCCACTTCCGCCGTCATTTGGACCTTGCAGCCTCTGTTGCAACAACTAGCGCGATCAGGGTCTGTGTTTACTGTGTTCTGTGCCTCTGCGTATAACTCAAAGCTACAGCCATGGGAGGGTCGGCCATTAGACATGAGCCCGGCTCCATAAATCTTCTTCAATTGTTTCCGGAAGCCTATCAGATTTTCCAACAAGCGGGATGGACAGTATATTTTGAAAGATTGGGTGAATTTGACCAGGAACAAGTCTTAGAGTTTGCACAAAACCTTCAAGGCGATTTTTCAGTGGTTCAAGGGGTTCGCATTTCAGTAACAGAGGAGGACATAGTTCAGGTATCAGGGTTGCCAGCTATTGGGACTCGCTGGTTCAGCAGAAAGCAGGTTATTCTGAACGCACAACAAGATTTTCTTCGTCCAGATGAGCCAGTTGAACTCAAAGGCCGCGGGGTTAGTCCGCACTCACTTCCTCAACCATGGCCATCGGTGGCAGAGTTCATCAAACACTACTTAACGTGTGAAGGGCGTTACCAGGTAGTGTACAATCACGATTTTGTCTTGATGAATCATTTGAGAAATGGACGACTGATTAATATCCCCTATTATCTACTTGGTTGTATTAGAAACATGTCTTATTATTGTAGACGGTCTAAATTCCCAATGTTATCCCTCACCCACCACCGTTTATGCCAGTTGTTGATACAGAGGGGTTTTTCTCAGCAAAATCCCCCTCTGCATGTCCTACTCCCTGTTCCCCAGCTGCCTGAAATTCCTCAGCAGGCTCAAACGTCCCAACAACCCGAAAGTTCTCATGATACTCCTGAAATTCCTTATGAAGGACAGCAGGATGATATTCCATATTCCCCAGTTGACCCAACCCCGAGCTCGCCCCACTTAGCAGAGTCAACTGTCCCCACTATTTCTGTCCCTAGTGACGACTCTCTAACACCCCCTTCCCCACCCACTTATAAAAAGAAAAGAACCCCAACAGTCTCAGTCTCCAAACGACGGACAAGGGCTAAATTTCAAATTCTCACTTCTTCTGAAAGCCCTTCCCCCAGAGAAGACTCCTCCCCCTCAAAGAAAAGGAAAGGCAGTGACTTTGCTGCTTTCCTACCAAAAAGGAAAATGAAGATGACTGTTGAGACAGGACTCACCTCCATTTCCCCTGACCCTGCCACTATTCTGTTAAAACTCCAATCTTCATCCCCATTTCAAACCTCCCAACCTGTCTCGTCCGGTGGCACTGCCACACAAGAACCAGTGCCCCGGGATAATACGACATTGTTTATGGCTCAAGAAGTGACTGATACACAAGAACCAGTCACTTACCCAGAGGCTGAAACACAAGAACCAGCCACCGTGGTACAAAAATACACCAAGCATGATGATAGTGGGAGATCAGCAGTAGCTGTCCCACAAGAACCAGCTACGACTGTGCATCAGCAGACTACCCCAACAGAGTCAACCAGCGCACAGGGTTTACATACTATGACATCTTTATTGGAGGAGAATGAATTCCTGAAGTCTGAATTGGAAGCCTACAAGAATGAATTAACTTTGGCACGAGAGGCCTTTGATAGAGAACTGAATCTCTATATGTTAGCACACACAGCCTCAGCGCAAAATAAGGAGCCATGCAAGGAATACATGTGCCATGAGTGTGGCAACATTTACCAGGAGGCAGGCTACAAACTAGTTAAAATTCAATTATCTGAGGCATCTACATCAGCTGGAATAAAAGAGGGATGCCCTACTGCTCCACAAGAACCAGTAGGGCTCTCTATAAAGGAAGAAAAAGAAATCAAACCTCAGATACTTCGCCCTTTGCTAGTTAATGCAGCCATTCAGACAGAAGAACCACCACAGATATCTCGTCCCTTGCTAGTTAATGCAGCCATTCAGACAGAAGCACCACCACAGATACTTCACCCTGTGCCAGTTAATGCAGCCACTCAGACAGAAGCACCACTACAGATATCTCGGCCTAAGTTAGTCAGTGTAGCCATTCAAACAACGTCCCAACCCAGTACTTCTGATGCCAGGACACAGACCTTGCCATGGAATCAATTGGAACAGATGAACAAATGGAAGAAGCAATATGCTGAAGAACAAGATACAATATTACGCCAGCATAAGCTAGCATGGCAGAACCATGTATATGCCAACTGGGATAGTTGGGAACAAATGATGCAACAGCTCAAGGACTCCAAAAAGGAAGTCAAGGAATCTAAGGAAAAGATGGCCTTGATGTTTTCATTAGTCCAGAAGTTGATGGCTACGCGCAAACCCTTTGTAAACTACTCTCTCTTTCTTTCTGAACGATTAGTTTATTTTCAATTAAAAGCAATAAAAGATGGCAGACCGTATGAGTTAATTACTTCAGAGAAATTTGTTGAGACTTTTAATGAGGCCCCCGAGAGTGATCAGCATTTGCTATGTGAACTCTACCTTCATAATGAGGCCATTCCCGACAATAGAAGAGTTAATCTTATTCCAATTGCAGGAGATATACAAATAAGGGCATTTGTTTCATTTTTGTCTAACCAGCTCACTTGGCAAACTGCGTTCACTGCAAGCAGTCATAATGAGGAGAATAAACTCCTGTGGATCAGACCAGAACCTTTAAGACCAGCCATGTTTATAGCACAATATTATAAATTCTTACAGAAGCCAGGAATGCATAGGTATATACAACAATTACAGGCTTCAACACTTTCTAAGTGTCAACAGCAAATTAGAGTAAAGGGTACTGCTGCATTGAAGGCCAATATTATGTTTTGGCAGCAGTCATGTAAATAAAGACAAGATTATCACCCTTTTAACCCTCATAATCTTCAAGCTGCATTATCCAGGGTTCCTAATTACATTGGTTGCATTCAACATTGTGGAGTAAACTGGATTGGGTATCATTTTCATTTTCCAATTTTATGGCTGCCTTCAGAGAAATATCAATGTCATTACCAGTTGACTTACAGAGATGAAGCCTCGGCATGGCAACACTTGCAGAACAATAGAGGATTCAGAGCTCCTACAGATGCCACCTTCTCCAGCTATTGCTTGAGTAATTTGCATGCTCAGTCCCAGTACTCAGACTCTGATTCAGACTAGGGGTTGCCTGAGGACATGCAACATTTTTAGCTGGGGGGGATGTTAGGACTCCACTATGTATCATTTTTGCTATATACTTTGACACCATTTTACTTTTATAACCATGATTAAAAAGGATTCCATTATCATTTTCATCTACTTTATCCCAAGGTATATAAAATCCTCTTCTTTATTATATGTTTAATCTGTTTTACATATAATTCCATAATACTCTTATATTTTATCATTAATTGAAGTGCATCATTGCTAACATAAGTCCAAAAGATCGCAGATAAGTTATATGCGTTGCTAGGAACAAGCAGCCGTTGCTGAAACAGCTGACTCAGTTGCTGAAACAGCCGTCAAGCACGCAAATTCCGTCATTCGTAATTTGCGATTCTGGAAGAACCTTTTGTGGAATAATAGTAACAACATGAAGACACGGTTACCTGGATTATCCTGAAGATAGCATTCTTGTTGTCTCTGTTGTAACAGTATCTTTTTTTGGAAGAACAGAATAGTCCTGTTTTGGGAAAGAGAACAGATTTGAGATAACGTAGATTTTCTCTCATGTAAATTGTAAAAGATGTCTCCTCTTTAAAAAGAGGAGACATCATCATTAGTAGGGAGTTCATTGTTGTAAAGCTACAGGAGAACATTGTGTGAGAACTGGAGCTAGTCTCCATTTGTAATGTATCAATTATTTTGACAGATGAATAAATTCTTCTTTTGAGCGCTCTAATTTAATTCTTTCCCCCGGGGAATCTTGTGACAGGGAAAGGGCCCGCCTTCCTCACAAGATTCACCCTTTGATTCCTGTAATTTGTTTAATTCTTTACGTTGTTTACACTTTACTTTAATACTGCTGTTGAACACTAATTGCACAGTTTAGTAGTACTCTGTTTCTCTAGCGCTGCATGTATTGAACACATTCACTCTTGGAAGTTGAGAAATCCATTTCTATTAATTGTATGAGTGTATGATGCTGGGAAGCAGGTGCTGAAGATTCCAGTATAAAGGGATAGGGTCCTGCTCCCATTCATTGCTTTCCTTTTTCTGCAGTGTGATTAGAACAAGAGAACAAGTGCTGAAGATTCATGTTCATGGGAATAGGGTCTTGGTCTCTTGAAGCTACCTTTCCTACAGTGTGATTAAGTGTCAGGCAGCAGGTGCTGAAGTTCCTAACTAAGGAATAGGGTCCTGTTCCTGCTGTGGTTGATTGATTTCTTTCCTTGCAGATTGGTCTTCCTTTGTTTGGATTGTAACTGCAACATAGAAATTATTTCTGCTATAACTTAAGTAGCTTCAGCTTTGATTAAACAGAGTGTGAATGAGTAGATTTGTGAGATTGATAATTGTGTGGCTTTTTACTGCAACATTGTTTCTGCTTTTGAAATTGAGCATATCCAGTGCGTGATTATCTTTGAAATAAAAAGACTTCCTCGGGTTGACAATTTATGTGGAGCTTGAATTGTGAAAGCAATTAAAGCGACCACCGTTGATGATGAATGAAGTTTTAGAAAGATAGCTGCAGGTTCAGGGGAAATGGGAATGACTTCAGATTCAACAGTCGTTTTCATTTTTCTCCTAGGTACGAAAGCAGAAAAAGCAGTGACTTTATTTTTCTTTTTATGAGAAGATTCCTTTCTAGGAGAAGGGCTATCAGAAGAGGTGATAGCTTGGGATGTGGCCCTTGTTTTCCTTTTTGAGACAGAGACTATTGCAATTCGTCTCTTTCTTTTATGAGTAGGGGATGATGGGGGTGTTTCAGCTTGAGAGTCACCGCTAGAGATGTGGACGGTGGGATGGGATGACTCTGCTAAATGAGATGAAGTTGGGGACAGGTCAATTGGCTCTGAAGATGGAATCAATGGAGGATCGGGAATATCTTCCAGTTGCCGTTCGTAAGAGCTTTCGGGGATTTCTTGGGGATTTTTGGCTTCTTGGGGTATTTCGGGGGCTTGTTCGAGAAGTAAGGGTGGGTTATTTAGAGGAGGGTTTTGCTGGACAAAACCCCTCTGGATTAATAATTGACACAGGCGATGATGGGTAAGGGACAGTGATGGGAATTTTACCCGTCTACAGTAATATGACATATTCTTAATACATCCAAGCAGATAATAAGGAATTTTGACTAGTCGACCATGCCGCAAATGGCTCATTAAAACAAAATCGTGTTGATAAAATACCTGGTAGCATCCCTCACAAGTTAAATAGTGCTTGAAAAATTCAGCTACCTTTGACCATGGGGGAGGTAATGAACGCAGACCTATGCCATGGCCTTTAATCTCAACCTGTTCCTTTGGAAGAAGAAATTCCGGCTGTGCATTTAGGATGATTTGTTTCCTATTAAACCACCGAGCACCTGTGACCGGCAACCCCGAAACTTGTGCTATATATTCTTCTGTGACCGAAATTCAGATCCCTTGGACTATGGAGTGATCCTCCTAAAAATTTTGTGCAAACTCCAAAACTTGCTGAGGATAAAATTCTCCTAGCCTTTCGAAATATGTGATCCATCCTGCCCACTGAAAGATTTGGTAAGCCTCCAGAAATAATTCGAGAAGAGCCATCGAGCCAGGCTCATGTCTAATAGTCGAGCCTCCCATAGCTACTAACTTGAGTCAAATGTAGAGGCGCAGAGAGAAAAAACATTAGACTTGATCAAAGTAATTGTTTACGACCTAGTATGAATTCTTTGTCGAAGCGCACGAAAAAGAACCACTTTAGCTACGCATAACTAATAGCCCTAACAACAATAATGGCTGCAAAACATCTTCAGATCTGCAATTAGTAGTTAAAGTGCCGCAACAAACAGATCTATAAATGGAAAGACATTAAGCAGTAAAGTAAAGAGTTTGCTCCATGCATCCAACAGACAAGACAAGAACACGATTTTTGAATGAATTTTTATATTAAAGGGCACCTGGGAGGAAACAAGAAGGTGTATCCAGATCTCCTCAATGGGATGGGTTCTTTGTAGTCCTCAGCACTTCAGATCTAAGCTTTCTCTCTTGTAGATGTAGAAAACCCAATGTAGAAGGTAGAGCTCAATGGGAGCAACAATGGCAGAAAATGAGACCGAGTGTATAGATCCAGAGTGATCTAGTATGCAACAAAAGGTGAAGAATGATGGGGAAAACCTTCCTATTTATAACAAAATATTGGGTCCTTCTAGATCTTGGTGCATGATTAAAATAATGTTAATCACATCTAGATCCACCTCTATGGAATATTTTATTATTATTTGTTGGGGGGAAAGGGTGTTTGACTTGGGTCAAATCCCTTGATTAGTGAAAAATAAATAAATAAATGATTTATTTATCTTTTTAAGGAAGTGGTTGGGATATAATCAAATAAATAATGATTTATTTGATTAATGGTGGTTGATTTGGTCATATTTAACAAGGAACATTATTTAAATAATTATTCCTAGAAAATAATAAGATAACTATGGGTTTATCTCATTAATTTCTTTGTTTTTGGGTTAAACATGACTGGGAATAATATTTAAATTATGGTTTAATTAATTATTCCTTTTGGGGTCTCCTAATTAACATAGTGAAAGCAGTTTTACTTGGGGTAAAACTGGTCTTACATGGTGTACTTGGGTCCATCTAACGATGAAAGGTTAGATGACCAAAAAATGGTGTAACAACGACAAAGAACAGGGTGTATCAGCCGAAGTAATGGGTATAAAGAATGGCGGTGGTTTGCATGGGGTGAAATGATGATTTTTATTTTTGAAATCCCCCCCCTACGTGCAGTGAAATGATGGTTTTTAATGTACGGGGGATATAATCATAATGGGAAAGATCTTCTCTTTATACTATGATTTAATTGTATTACATAAAAAATCCACTTACCTTATATCTACCTCTGTTCTGTAATTCGAAGTATAGAGTGCTTTTCATAGTGACTTAATATTGATGGAAGAATTTTTAGAATTCTCTGACATATAAGGGGGATGATACTAGAGTTTGTTGAATCATAGGGGGAAGATAGTAAATAGACAATATTTACCCAAGGAATCTGAATAACTTGTGAAATAGAGGAAAGGAAGGGTGTTTTAATGATGGGAAGATAAATGATAGGTTGCTGAGAGTGGTGTTTCAGCAATAGAAAAGTAGATGACATGTTGCTGAAAGTGGTGGTTTAGCAATGGAAAAATAAGGGAAATGTTTCTGAAATGTGATGATTTAATACTAGGAAAATTGGGGAAGTACTTGCTGAAGGATGATATTTCAGCAGTAGGGAACAGGGAAAATGCTGGCTGAATAATGGTATTTCAGTAGTGGGTAGAATGGGGAAAATGATATGAAAAAGGGAAAGAATGGGTAAAGGGAGAAGTGACAAAGAATTGTTGGGAGATGAGGAAATGAATTAAGATAAGGGAGACAAAGCTTCTCTGATTGAAGCTTAGATCTTCATGAAATTGTCCTCCTTGGTAAGTTCCTCCTTAATCTGCAAAATAACATGCCAACCCTTGACAGGGATTATTAGTTTTAAATCTAATCTAATACTAGAAATATAGTGCAGAAAATTAAATGCTGTGAGGAGCAAAGGACTCCCCTAGAAAAATATAATGTGTATCAGTCATGCAAGCAACCTTAAAATATTCTTTAGAAACAGGGCGCTGGTATAAACGAAGCCTATGACCATTTACTAGTAGAGGTGTTTTAGAATCATCAATTGTTAAAAGTCTTACTGTTCCATTGGGAAAAACATCATCTACTTCATACGGTCCAAGCCATCTTATACGTAACTTACCTTGAAAGTTTTCAAACCGAGAGTCATACAATAAGGCCCAATTACCTTTTTGGAACTGCTTTTGCTTGATAATTTTTTCATGCCACTTCATTATTTGTTGTTGAATCATGGTTGTCTGGTGAAAGGCATCTAATCTCTATTCATCCAATTCAAGAAGTTGCTGCAACCTAGCTGTCTATACATCAGTCAAATCAAGGTTAACAGCTAAAGCAGTTCTTAAAGTTTTGATTTCAAATTCCACAGGAAAAACAACACTTTTACCATAAACCAATTCATAGGGAGAAAATCTTGTAGTATTTCTCCAGGTAGTTCTATAAGCCCATAGTGCTTCAGGGAGCCTTTGAGACCAATCCTTCCGGTTATCCTTCACTGTTTTAGTTAGAATGGCTTCTATTACTTTATTTGTGCTTTCCACCTACCCATTGGCTTGGGGGTGGTATGGTGTAGTCATTCTATGATGAATATGATATTTTTGAAGGGTATATTTAAAACCATGAGAGTTGAAGGGAGGTCCTCCATCTGTAACCAGCTCTCTAGGAGTTCCAAATCTAAGAAAATATCTCCTCAAATAAGAAAGCTAGGATGCTTCTTCATTGGCTCTAATAAGTGCTTTGGCCTCCACCTATTTAGTCATATAATCTGTAGAAACTAATATATAAGTTCTTTGATTGGATGGAGGATTAATGGGTCCTATGAAATCTAAGGCCCATCTTTCAAATGGTTCGAGTACTACCTGGGGGTTTAATGGCATTTGATCTCTATGATTGGGTTGACCCATTCGCTGACAGCTGTCACAAGCCCACACATATTTCTTTGTGTCTTTAAACAATGAGGGCCAATAGTAACCCATCCTCAAAACTTTGTGTGCTATTCTTTTATCAGCAAAATGCCCTCCGCAGGGGCCATCATGACAAGCTTTTAGTATGTCGTACACCTCATCCTCTCTGATGCATCTTCGGATTTCTTGATCAAGCCCTATGTAGAAAAGACACCCGCTTATCCAGCTATACCTGGCACTTTGTTGAAAAATTCTTCTCTTTTCCCTATGTGACAGGTGTGATGGTAACTTTCCTGCAACCAAATAATTGGCAATGTCTGCATACCAAGGAGAGTGAGAAGATACTACAAATAAATACTCATCGGGAAAGGAATCATCTACTAGAATATTATTATTAGTTTTTAACCGTAAAAGGAAATCAGCCACAACATTTTCTTTACCTGGCCGATCTAAAATTGTAATATCAAACTCTTGCAGTAACAATAACCATCTGGTAACTCGAGCATTTGTGATAGATTTGTTCATTAAATACTTAATAGCCGAGTGATCAGTGTGGAAAAAAGTAGGATAACTAGTGATGTAATGTTGAAATTTATTAATGGCATAAATTACTACAAGAAATTCCTTTTCGGTAACTGTATAATTAAGCTCAGCAGGGGTCATGTTCTTACTGATAAAATAGATAGCATAAGGAAGATGGTTTTCTTCTTGTCCCAAGACAACTCCAATTGCAGTGTCTGAAGCATCATAAGATATATGAAAGGGGAGTGCCCAATCAGGTCCTCTCAAAATAGGAGCAATAGATAACTGATGCTTGAGTTCTACAAAGGCTTTCTGACAAAGATTAGTCCACTTAAATTCAACATTTTTCATGAGCAACACAAATAAAGGAGAAGCTATCTTAGAATTTTTTTTAATAAATCTCCTATAATATCCAGCATGTCCTAGAAAACTTCTCACATCATTTTGTGTTTTAGGAACAGGAAGATTCTAAATGACCTATATTTTGGATGGGTCTACCTGAATACCTTGAGATGAAATAAAATGTCCAAGCACTACTCCTTCACTCATCATCATATGACACTTTTCAGTACTTAGGGAGAGGTGAGCTTGTATACAACGTTTAAGTACCTTCTCAAGATTTTGTAATGCATCTTCAAAAGACACACCATAAGGAGTAAAATCATCCATAAGTATTTCCATAGAGTCATTTAGCATATCAGAAAAGATTCCTATAACAGCCCTCTGAAAAGTTGCTGGTGCATTACATAGTCCGAATGGAAGAACTTTATAGGCAAAAGTTCCCCAAGGACTAGTAAAAGTGGTCTTGTCTTGGTCTTGGGGTGAAATTATAATTTGGTTATACCCGCTGAAACCATCTAAAAAGGAAAAGAATTTCTTCCCTGACAGACTATCCAACACCTGATCAATGAATGGTAAAGGAAAGTGGTCCTTTTGAGTAGCTTTGTTTAAGGCTCTGTAATCAACACACACTATCCATTTCCCGTTTTTATTAGGGAATATTACCAATGGGGAAACCCATTCACTGTCAGATATGGGGTATATAAATCCTGCATTAAGCAATTTATGAAGTTCTTCTTTAACAATTTCTCTTAAATTAGGGTTCATTCGTATTTGGGGTTGACAGACTAGTCGACAACCTTCTTTAATATAAATTCGGTGAGTACATAATTCAGGAGAGATTCCCTTCATATCCGTGTAATCCCATGCGAATGCTTCCTTATTTTCAAGTAATAACTTCATTAACTGCTGTGTTTCAACAACTGTTAGATCAAGATTTATATTTAATGTTTTGCCAGGTTCGATTTCCACTGTTATGCTTTTAGAGGAGATGGTGGTTAATGTATGAGATAAATCTTCAGATTCAATCTTTTCCTGGGTATCCGCTTCGAAAAGTGCAGTCAATTGATTGTGTGTTTCAGCAATTACAGAGGAAGGTTCGCAAATAAAATTATTAATTATTTCATCCTCTATGTTGTCTTTAAGAGTTAAGGCTTGTCCGATAGTTAAAATAGGCTGAATCGCATTATCATCATAATCCATCCACACAGAATTTCCATTATTAATTATGGGTGTAGCATGAGGATAAAGAGTAAGTTGTTTAGTTTCATAACCATTAGAAATTGTCATTGAACCAGATCTGTAGCTGATAAAGGCATCGGTTGTGGCTAGCCATGTCCTTCCTAGAATTAAAGGATGCCCCCCAGCTTTGTTTTAGTTTGTAATACCACAAAATTAGCTGGGTAATTCCAAGATTCAATCGAGATAACTAGATCTTCAACAATTCCTTCTGGTTTAATTGTAGAACGGTCAGCTAACTCTAGGATGGTTGGTGTATCTCTAATTGTGTTATTCAGCTGTAACAACTGTGAAGTTTCGAGAGTCATAATGTTTATTGCAGCACCTAAATCTACCAGAACTTGAGGAATTATCGTTTTACCAATTTGAACTGTCACAGTAGGATGGTCGGGGCCACCATATTTCATGGGAGGGGTTTTTCTGGACATTAATGCAGATAGATCACCCATAACATGAACTGTAAGGGGGTCTTTAGTATTCCTACCAGGTTTCTTAACAAAAATGTCCCTCATGGTTCTGGCATAAATTGGTACATCTCTTAGTGCTTGTAAAAGTGGAATTTTAACATACAAGTTTTTCAATTCCCCTAAAAGATTAAAAGCAGGTGTTTCAGGCATTTTAGTTAAAACTAAACGCTCGGGGAATGGTGGCTCTATTATTTCAGCATCCTTGTTAGAGGGTGTTTGTGCTTCTTTGTGTGAATTGTGTTTCTCAGTTTCTTCTTTATCAGAATCCAAAGTAACATCATCAATAATAGGTTCAACTATTTTCCCGAATCTTAAATGGATGTCATTGCATTGTGCAGGGAAAACATGAAGTGTGGGCTGGTTTTGAATGTCAATAACTTGCACAACTTTATTATTGGGGTTAGGGTTTGGTTGTAAAGGTAGCTGGGGTCTCATTTGATTATTTGGTGGAGCTCCTGATGGTAGAGGCAGTGGTTGCTGAAATTGAGGAAATTGATTTGGATATGGGAGTTGTTGGCTTCTCCAATTTGAATTCCATGGATTAAAAGAAGATGATTGTTGTGGGGGCCAAGGAATCCACATAGCAGGATCAACAAAGGGAGGGTTTGTTTGTTGCATGGGTGGGTAGTTCATCTGATTAAAGGGTGGGTATTGCATTTGGTTAAAGGGAGGGTAATTTTTTTGACTGAAAGAAGGATAATTATTCCAACGATTAGAAGATGTAAATGGCATGCTAGAATTCATACCTTGTCCTCTTGGTTTCCATTGTCTACTTTGTGTTAGAAGATAAACTGCTTCAGCTTCTTCTTCCGTTGGCTACAGTGCTGCCTTTATTCCCGGTAGAGAGGGACATTTTTGTGTTTCATGATCTTTCTCACAAAGGGTGCAGATTGGTATCTTGTCCAATGGGCATTCCCTCAGTGGATGTTTATCTCTATATTTAGGGCAAAAGATAGCCAAAGTTGCTTCTGCTTCAGCCTGCTTCTTTTTAACCTGCAAGGTGTCAATTTGTAAAATCACTTTCGGTAATAATCACATATAATGGAAAGTGATTATTACCGAAAGTGATTTTACAATTTTATATGGATCACAGAAGCATAGATTCTAAAAAAAGGTTTCAATTTGTGAAGCAAAAGAACTTAACATTTTAGTTTTAAATTCTTCAAGTAAATTACCTATTTCAGCTCTTGTTGCTCCCCCACTGGCTGATTTCTGAACTCTTGAATAAGTTGGATCTCTGTTACTTGCTCTGTTACTTGCTCTGTTCCTTGCAACTCCTCTTGAACATCTTTTACAGAGTTCAACAATCTCATCATATGATTCTTTAGATGTATCTTCTTTACCAAGCATATTTAGCATGTCTAAACAATCATCCCTTAATCCTCTAAGTAATATTGTTTTATGAATTTCTTTACTTACATTTATATGATCAGATCTCTGCAGATTATACTGCAGTCTTTCCACATAGTCCTCCAAATTCTCGTCTGCCTTTTGTGCCATGTTGAATAATTCCTCCCTCTTTTCTCTTGTCCGATAATAATCTTGATATTTAAGCAGAAATTTTTGTTTCATCTATTCCCATGTTGTGATTTCCTGGCTTCCAAGGCTCATGAACCATCTTAATGCATTTCCCTTTAATGTTGCTGGAAACAGTTTCAACTTCTGAGCATTAGTAACATAATCATAACTTCTGCATAATATATCAAATTCAAAAAGAAATTCATCCGGATCTTTAGAGGATAAACCATGGAATTTGGGTAAGGCTGACAATGGAATATTCTTCATAGGAGTTGCTCCTCTAGGGAGATCACTGGTAGGGAATCCCAAGGTAGAGAGAGAATTTTCATCCTTTCCTTCTCCTTCAGGATCTACTCGTCCTCCACCAAAGAATTCTTTGTTGTTTCCTTCCATTGGTTGATCTCCTACTGCACTTGCTCGATCCTAAAAATATTCTACTGGTTCCTCAATGTTTTCCACTGGTCGTCCAATATCTTCTGTCAATTCCTCAACATTCTCTGCTAATTCCTTAGCACTTTCTTCTGATTATTCAGCACTGGCTACTGGTTCTTTAATATCTATTACTGATTCCTCTACGTTTTCAGGGCTCACAAATTCTTCTGCTTTGTATTCTGATTGAGGGGAGCGTCAAGGTTTTGGTCTTCGAGAGCTTAATCTCTGTGATGATTCAGCCTTTGATACAATTTCGTCAATAAAAGTCTTTCTTCCTCCCCTTCCTTTTCCCTTGTCACTTGTAGGGTTAGTTTTCTTCTGGGTTTCGCGTCCTCTCATACAATCTGCACATCTAGAAAGAAAACATCAATGCTTTTGAAATCTATAATTGCCTTCCCCAGCAACGGCGCCAAAATGTTGGTCGCTTTAATTGTTTTAACAATTCAAGCACCACATAAATTGTCAACCCAAGAAGGTTTGTTTATTCCAAAGACAATCACGCACTGGATATGCTCGATTCCAAAAGCAAAGAAATGTTGTAGCATCAATCACACAAATCAAACTGTTCACACCTTACTTTAACAAAGCTGAAGCCTACTTGTGTTACAGCAGAAACAATCCCTCTGTTGTAGATCTTCATTAAAATAATCCTAGGAAAAATAATGAAAGGAAATCACTCTGAAGAAAAGGAGATCAATCAACCATAACAAAGAACAAGACCATATTCCTCCAAACAGGAATCTTCAGCACCTGTTGCCTGATATTAATCAAACGGTAGAAAAAGATCAATCCACAGAAAACAGGACCCTATTCCTTTGAACAGGAATCTTCAGCACCTGTTTCCTGATATTAATCACACTGTGGAAAAAGAAGATCAACCTATGGAGAACAGGACCCTATTCCTTCAAACAGTTTTCTTCGGCACCTATTTCCCGATGTCAATCTATCACACATTCATCTGATAAACAAATAACTGAAAATAAAGTAACTCTTAGCTTTTTAAGAATGAATGGTATAAATCTAATGCAGTGTTAAAGAAAACAGAGTGCTTAACAAGAAACACAGAACTGTATAAGTAATTCTTCAGCAAACAAGGTTAAATTAAGGTGCGAATAACATAAAGAGTAACAGACTACAGGAGCAATTGGGTGAATCTTGTGATGAAGGCAGACCCTGTCCTTCTCACAAGATTCCCCGAGGAAAGAAATTAAATCGAAGTGCTCAAAACAGACTTTTATTCATCTGTCAAGAAATGATACATTACAATAGAGCAGAGGTTCTTTCTTGCTTCAAGAAATGTACTCCCGCAATCCTCCCTTCTAATGATGATGTCTCCTCTTTTTAAAGAGGAGACATCTATTACAGTTACATCAGAGAAATCCTATTTTTATCCAAATCTAATCTCTTTTTTTAATACATGGTATTTTTTGTTCTTCCATCCTGGAATGCTGTTACAATAGGTATAAAAATACTAGCTTCAAAACGGTCCATGTAACAACTTCCCTTGTTCATCTTCGTCCTGTTGTCATCATTCTTAAAATACACTTTGAAGATCGCAAATCACGAGCTGTCTCAGCTACGGGATTTTCGTGCCTGTTGACTGTTTCAGTAACGCGATCCTTATCATAGATTATTTGCAATCTTTTAGACTTGTCTTAGTAACTATCTATCTTCGATTAATGATTAAATATAAAAGTAATGTGGAATTATATGCAAAACAAATTAAATACATAGTAAAGAGAATGATTTCATATACCATTTGGATAAAATGGATGGAAATGATAATGTAAACTTTTAAATATGGACTATAAAGAGTAAAGTGGTGTCAAAATGTATGGAAAAAATGGTACATTATGAGGTCCTAATAGTTATAAAACTAAGTTGTAAATAAGTTGATGAATATATTTTTTTTAAATCTTATGTATGTGTTAAAATGATTCACCCCCCCCTCTCATTTTAAGTAAGGATTCAACAATTGGTATCAGAGCCAGTTCCTTTTGTACCATTTTAACCACTGAAAGGAGATCCTAAGGCCCCAGGATGGCTAGTCAAGAAGGAAGGTCAACCAATAAAGCTCCTTTCTTCACCGATGCTAATTATGCCTTTTGGAAAATTAGAATGAGAGCATACATAATGTCTCTAGGGATAGAGGTTTGGGCTGCTGTGGAATTTGGATATGCCCCAAAGTCAACTGACCCAGAGAGAGAAGCTAAACAAGAATTTGTAGCAAATGCAAAGGCCATGAATGCAATCTTAAATGGACTATGTGAGGTTGAATTTATCAAAGTAATGCACAGCAAGACTACCAAAGATATGTGGGATACTCTTGAAAAAATCCATGAGGGAAATAAAAAGGTAAATATAGCCAAACTTCAAGTATATAGAGCTCAGTTTGAGAATTTAAAAATGAATGATGATGAAGATGTTGGCAACTTCTTCTTAAGAGTTGTATAAATTGTTAACAATATGAAATCTCTTGGAGAAACCATACCATAAAGTGTAATTGTACAAAATATTCTAAGATCTCTTCCACCCAGTTTTAACCCCAAGGTGTTTGCAATAGAAGAAACAACTGATTAGGAAACCTTGACCATGAACCAGTTACTTGGAAATCTTACAGCCTATGAGATGAGACTCCCACAGAAGAAGCCAAGTGTGATGGAGACATCTTTTAAAACATAAAAGAAGAAAGAAGAAAAGGAAGATATATGTTCTTTCTCAGATGAAGAAGAGGCCAAGTTTGTCAAGAAACTGGACAGAGGCTTAGGTAAATATAAATGTAAAATTCCATTCAAATGCTTTAACTGTGGAAGAGTTGGAAACTATGCTGCTAAGTGTCCTCATAAGAAAGCAAGGAAACAGGCTCATGAATCAGAGAAAAATACATCAAAGAAATGGTAGAAAGGAAAGAAATTCAGCATAAAATATTACTATGTTCAACAAGACAGTAGTGCATCTGAAGACTCAGATGAATCCTCAAGTGAAGAAGGAACCTCTGAATTTTTATTGATGGCCATAGAAGAACTTGAAGGACTCCTGCTAGAAGATGAAGAAGAAGGTGAAGTTGACCTTGAGGGGGAGCTAAGAAGTGCCCTGGAAGAGGTTGACAAACTCAAACTAAAGTGCAGAAAACAAAAGGACATTCTCCTCAAGTATGTAAGAGAAGAGAAAAATTCAGAAGTCCTCATGTAGTTGAAGGTAGAACTTGAAGAAGCCAAGAAGATACAAGACATGTTACTTAAGCAAATCGAGGATAAAACTCAGGAATAAGAGAAGTTGGAAGAAGAAGTAGTATGTCTGAGAAATAAATTAGAAAATTCTCAAAGGAAAGTGTCTATAAATACTTCTCAAACAATAAGCTCTAGTAAGTTGAACGAAATTCTGGTTGCTCAAAGATCTCCTCTTATAAATATTGGGTTATGCTATGAAGGAGAATCAAGTAAAAGCAAAGAAAAAGAAAACAAAAATATTATTTTTGTCAAAGAAAAGAAGGCTAATGAAGCATCTCAAATCATTCCTACAAAAGAAGAAACATGTAATTAGGGAGACAAAAACCAGAAGAAACCACTAATAATGAAGAATGAAATAAATACTCAGACAACAGAAAAAGGCTCATATACTCCTGAGTATGTCAAATTTGGAAGCCATCAAAGGATATTCTTCCCTCCTATGAAAAGATACACACCTTTTTTTCTGGTGGACACCGCTCACCACATGCGCCATACAAGGAGGAGTAATTCAAACCAGCAAAAGATGCAAACAATAAAGAGACTGTCTCAAGAAAACAAATGGAGAAGACAACCTCACATCAGGTATGCAAATTGTTTCTATGGTTACCATTTTTATTGTAAGGAATTTGGCCATAAAATCATTGAGTGTAGAAAATATGGACAAATATTGATGTACAACACCTCAAGGAGGTTTATGAATCAAGGGTGCCTCATATACGAATTACGCGAAATTATGATCCAATATTAATGACGCTCAAATATGCCTCGGTGAGAAAGGCAAAACTCGGGGCCACATGGAGCCAGCTCAGCCTCGTAGCTAGCCTACGAGGACAGGAAAGAACTCTCTGGGGTCTATCTCGATAAAATGAGCAATAGGGTGCGGGAATGACTCAAAATAGGAGCGATTTTAAGAAGCTGTTAGCTCAAATGAGAGGTTTGTTTGAATTTTGGGTTTTTGTTGGAGAAATGGGGAGAAAACAAATTTTGCAGACTCAGGATGAGGTTGGAAGTCTTTGGAATCTAGGTTTTAGAGCGAGAGTAGGCAATAGTATTAATGCTTTTGATTGGATGGATGGATCAGAACGAAAAGGAGCTGAAAGGAAAGGATGAACATGGATCATGCAAACAGTCAAAAACATATAGAACTAAATGAATTCAAAGGCAGAGCACGGTAAACAATGGATTCAACCTCATCTACTCATTCAATTTAGTTCAGAAGCATATGAAAGGAATGGCATACATTAAACATGAAGAACTTACAGTAAACAGAAAGAAAACACCATCAAGAGCAAAACACCACAAGGATCCCAACAAGTGCTGCAAAACCTCTGATCTTTCCTTAGCCAAAATATGAAAATATGTACAATGGTGCCAAAAGTTTCCCAAGAGTCCAACCTCTCTAACCCCTGAAAAGGATAGAGAAATTACATCATATAGACCTCATAACCTCTTCCCTCACCTCTAGGGGTCGAATTCCATCTTCAGGGATCAGTTTCAACCAAATTCTAATCAAGGAACTAGAATCTAGGAAGCTAACAACTTACCTCTAAAAGAGTGGAAACTGATTCATTTACATGATTTTCACTTTTTTGAGAGTGAATCTTCTAGAATAGGTAAAAATAAGCCAAAGTTACATTCCAACCATCAATTTACATCATGAAAACCCAAAATTTTCATCCACAAGCAAAACTGGGCCAAACTGGCCGAAATTCTGAGCTGGAAGTTGAAAATTTGACCAAAAATCTCTATGGGTAGCGCCCCTGATTTGTATGGGTAGCGTGCCTTTCAACCTGATTTTGAAGTACTTCCCGACATCCAAATTGAGCTCATGATAGCTCGTTGGAAATCCCTGGATGTTGGCTATCCAACCTAAGTAGAATTTCCCAATTTGGAGCTCATTTTCCCCTCCCAAACTTCATTCTCCCAGAAGTACTTCCTGCTGGTGCAAAAAGTGGCAGCAAGGTGGTTTTCATGGTGTTTTTGAGCCTTTTGACCATCCAGAACCTGATGAAATGCTTCAGCCCTGCTTGAGCATACATAACTTACCATGAAAAATCCAAAAATGCAAATATTTCCTTCAGAAAGTGTCCAAATCGTATGGGTAGCACACGGCGCGCTACCCATAGAACTGAAAAATCTATTTTAGGACCAAAAAATTTCAAAATGACAAAAATTTCTCTGAATTTGCTCAAATTCAGAGCGGAGACCCTCCATCATGTATCATGACCAGCCAACGAAGCCTCGGCCAAAATCCGAAATGGATCAAGCCTCTTTCGCCGTTTTAGTGCTCGGCTCAACCTCCTCTTCAGAATCTTCATTCTCGCTTTGCAAACGTGCATGCGGGCCCAATAGCAATGTTTCATGTGACGAAGCATGTATTTGTCTTGATTGAGACCCCTTCCACCCTTGTGAGGCCTCCATGGCACATTACCCTCTGTTGTGAAATCACTGTCCGACTCCTGCTCATAAACTGACTCTGTCTCTGACATGGCTTTGAAAAGAAGTTGTCTGCAATATGTGTGTTGATATTGGTGTAGTGAAGTCAAAGGATTCAATGCATTCTCAAAACCCAAATATATTGCATATGTACCAAAACATCATAAGCAAACAAGTGATTGTGGTAATAGCTCTGTTTTAGTGGCATAGAAACAGTCTTTGTTTTTGGATCACAAGTGAATTTGACAAATGAGTAGACAGTGCAAATGTAGTATACAGCCCTTTGTAATGCTGGCCAAGGATTTGTCAATGGACTGTGTTTGTCAATAGGAAACAGTGGCAATGAAACAATAGCAATGACAACATATGGTGAATGGCAAAAAACTAAGTGAAAACATGAGACTATATGGATAAGTCAACATGATGCTATGTGAAAACACAAAAGGATGTGATAGCAGTGATAGAATGGCTAAAATGCATGAGGATAATGTACATAATGTGCTAGGGCGCGACAAGCAATATAAGCATGAGCACATATACCAATCATGAAAATTCACAAACCCTTCACTAAACTGTCACTATATCTTTTAAAACCCTGAGAATTGAATTTGGCATGAACATATGGTTTATAGATTTCTCCTCAAGCAATGCTTGTTTCCCAACTTCAAAAATACCAAAACCTCTTTCAAAAATCACTAAGCAATGATTAAAAACCTGTTTGCAAGTGGATGGAGGCGATTTGAAATGACACTGGGCGCAAAACAACAATTTCTGGGCTCTGTCGCTCTGTGGGTAGCGCACGCCTGTATGGGTAGCGCCTGTGTTAATTTGCACAGGCTGTAAGTGCCCAATGGGTAGCGCGCTCAGGGTGGGCAGCGCAGCTCCCATGGGTGCGCGCACCTTTTCTATGAGCAGCTGGGTTGACAAGGCATTTTGCAGAAGCTTTTGGAGGCCTTCCCGGTCCAAATTGGTTAGGCGTGTGATAGCGCGTTGAAAATTCTTGAGTCTAATTTCCAACCCAAGTGGAATTTTTGCACTTGGATTTCCATTTACCCCCGTCAAAAATCAAATCTCCCAAGACCGGTCAAAATGAACAATGAGGTCGCCTGGCAAGGGCAGGCACCTGTTGTGGTGTACGAATTTGGGCGAAAGGTCTTCCTCAACTCTAAATTGAGCTCATGATAGCTAATTGGAAATGTATTTTTGTCTAGTTATCATTTGACTTATCAAGCAAGTCATTTGGCCAACCATGCTAGGAGAAATCTTGATTTTCCCAAGGTCACTTCAGAGGTGCATTCAATTCTCCTGAGGAAACGGTATTTTTGACATTGCTCTAAAACCATGATACCTGTGTAAAAGGTGAGGGAGTTTTTTCTTCCTTGTCATGTTGTGGAAAAAAACCTCTCTCAGTTTTCCAAAATTCATCTTTGATTGCTCTGAAACATCATTTTAGTGAAACTTATCCCGATGTGTGAAACAAGGGATTTTGTCGAAATGAAGCGAAATGAAGGGAATAAAGGGCTTCTGAATTCTTGGGGAAATTTTGGGAAGTAGGGAGAGATGTTAGGAAGCAGGGGAAATTGGAATCTCAGAGATTGAGTGAGGGGAAGGAGTCCAAAAGGGAAAAACACAGGCCTAGCCTAGAAAATTGCCAAGTTGTGGCAAGAAACTAGGGTTTGTGGAAAAATGAGGAATTTGGGGGATCTCAGTGATGGGAAGTGTTTAATGAGGTAAATTAAGGATAGGGGAAGGTGTGTGAACATCAGGATACAAGTTTTTTCGATGATTTGACCATCCAAGAGAAATTACCTCCAAAACCCTAGGAGAGGGAAATGGACCTTACCTAGGCACAACTGAAGCATGAACAAGCTATAAAATGACCCAATGGAACTTGACATGATGATGAAAACCCTCTGAATGATGGTACACTCAGCTGAATGGTGACATGGACCGACATTTGGACAACTTTGAAAAGAGTGAAAACAAACCCTAGACCTAATGCCTAGTGACAAAATTTTGCTTGAAGACTCATTGAAATGACAAAATTTGACCTTGACACTTTAAAATCACTTTGAAAGAGCATGTTTGATCACTGGAGAAAGGTTGCAAAGGCTGACTCTAACATTGGCTCCAATGGGGATGGTAGCTCCTTGGAGGTGCCAAGAACGACAGATCTTTGGGAGAGCAGACCAGTGCCTTATCCATTGGGCAATGGAATCAAAAAACTTAAACTGAAATGCATGACTGAAAACTGATGACTTGACGACACAAATTGACTCTCATTCAACTAAAAACTGACTCGGTACTTAAACACAAATGACAAGCTGGAAAAGATGCTCAATATGAAGCTTATTCAATACAACCTACTCTAACAGTTTCATTCATCACCTGATCAAGTGAAATGAAACAGCCAATGCAACCATGTAAGCATCCTGGTTGTTGTTTGATTTCTTCCCACATGCTTACTCATGCGCAGGAAAAGGAAAGAATCGAAAGGCAACTCCCATGGAAACTTTGAACCAAGTGGACTGCTGATAAACTTGCAAAGCATGAATTGACTGGATGACTGCAAGAATACCGCGAAAGGATCTTCATAAACATAGCTCTGGTCCAGATAATCTCCATACCTTGATCTTAAACTTTTCCTCACATCTACGGTGCTTTTCTTTGGTGATTGCAGCAAGCTATCAAAAGGATCCTGAAATTCATGAAATACCAAACTCCGTTGCTGATTCCAGACAGAGCAAAAGTCTCCTTTATTAATCTCCTCATATGACTGCAAACCTTGATGAGAGCTTTGTAATGAAAAATATGTTAGACAAGACAATGAAGGCAACTTTTGAATAAGATTATCATCAACATTCTTTTCCGGCACATGGTTAGCTAATGAAGAAGAATTTTTACAACAAACATCATCCAACACACGAGCAATAGGATCATCAAAAACTTGAGAAGACTGCTGCATTGTATCCCTTGAAACTGTATGACATCCTACTGGTTGTTCCTCTTTTTCTTGAGATATATTACGAAGATTCTGCCTTATAAACTGAAATGCTTCGAAACAAAAGGGTATAGAATTTTCCTGCATCATCAAATCATGTATTTCATCTTCCACACCTTCATCTGTAATCTGATCTTCAATTTCATTTGGTGGCTGCAAATCTGATGCTACATGCTGCTCAAGAATTTCATTATCCGTCTCATCCTCAACATTAACACTAAGAGATTGCTGATTTCTTATAGGCTGCTCATTTGAAGATTTACTATGCAATTTTTCTCTCAAAAACTGAAATGATTCAAAACAGAATGGTACGGAGTCACCTTGTATCATTTGATCACATGTACCAGCTTCCATGTCTTCAGCTGCAACTTGAAAATCAATGGCTTTCGAGGGCTGAAAATCTGAATATGAGAAATCTTGAACAAGGTTTTCATTGCGCTCAAGATGGTCCAAATCAAGACTTGTTGACATTAGATTTCTGATTGCATGGTAGTTGTCTCTGATGAACTGAAATGAATCAAAACAAAAAGGCAAAGATCCTTCACTTACTTCAAAATTTGTTGCACTTTCCTCATCATTGTCATAGCTGATATGCATCGGTTGATCACTGTACTCGAGCTGCTGAAAGTGAACTTCCTCCTCACACAAACTAGCTACTGATTTGTCTGCAAGATTAGCTTCTTTTTGGAGAACATAATCATCATCATACTGATCAAACTGAGGCAATTCATCATCAAACATACACATCATATCAACAGCTCTCTCTTCTTCACAATGATCTATAAAACAATCACTATGACAACTAGGATCAGAAACAAAATGTTTTGGGTCAGCCGCTTGTTCTTGAATGTCATTTTCATTTTTTGCAGTCATTTTCCGCACCATCTCTTCTACTGCGTTTACAAAAAGATCAAGCTTTTCCTCTGAAAGTGTCAGCTGCTCTGAAACATTCTTCTTTTCTTCTTCTTTCAACCTTGCCCTCCGGATCAACAAATGAGCCTCTACATTCACTGCCTTGTTCTGCATCTCGTGAAGTGTTGCAATATTCTTTTCTCTCAGCTGAAACTCCATTTCCGGATCAAAGGCACCCGGGTAGTGCAAGAGAGCAGATCTAGGAGAAGGCCTTATATCAACTGGCATCGAATAATAAACTTGGTTAAATCTAGCAGAAAATTGTTGTACTGTCTCACCTGGCAATCTTTTCAGCTGGTTATACTCCTCTATAATCAACAAAAAGTTCTGTCCGATCATCCACCTGTCAAGGAAAACTTTGACAAACTGCTGGAAATCTGTGATGCTCGCATCAGGCAGGGCTTTGAACCAACTCTTCACTTGGCCTTGCAAAGAAAGAGCAAAAAGCCTAATACTAACATCTTCGTCATCAACTTCAAAAAGGTCTAGAAAAGTCTCAACATTCCGCACATGTTGCTCAGCGTTGACATTAATACATTCACCGTCAAATCTTGGTAGATATAGGTCATAATTTGCAGGAAAAGCATGAAGAACAGAAGGTAAAACAAGAGGTTTGTACCGATCTGGAATTTTACAAGGTGTAGGGGTATGTACAAGAGCTGCGGGATCAACTTGATTTTCTGGCTCATCACTCTGAAGAGAGTCAACATAATATGTGGGAAAAGTAAGGAGACCAGGATCAAAGGGAAACTCAGCATTTACACTTTTTGAATGGGTCGAGTGAAGATTTTGATCACCTTTCTCATACAAAAAATTCTGAAAAACCTTCAGGATAGCTTCAAGGACAGCAAAGAAATAGTTTACAAGAAAGCAAACTAGATCCTGAATACCATTCCACTTTAGATACCTGAACTTTGTGTAAGATCCTTCCATTTTCTCAGAGAAAGAGTCAGTCCTCCAGTGGAGTCTCTACTTTGAATTGGAGTCACCAGGTGAAATATTTCAGCCTTCTTATGTCTGATCGTTGTCCACCATCAAAGATCAGATCTGAACTTGATACATGTACTGGGGAAATTTATAAATCAAGGGACACATTCACAAGCTAAACCGGAGATCGACTGAAGCAACTTTTATCTACTATGCACTCGCAGAGCAATGTGCAGTTCGAAGGCTACCTGGCGTGACTTCAGACTCCGTCTATAGCAAATGACAGTAATAAGCAAACCATTTTCTTCCCCAGTATGGTCGCCACTATGTTAGCACTCAAATCTACCTTAGGCTGAAATAAGGTAAAACTCAAGGCTACATCAAACCACGCTCAGCCTCGTAGCTAGCCCTACGAGGACAGGAGAGGGCTCTCTCCGGGTCTATCTTGGCAAAAGATCTTCAAAGGGATTGAGATGACTTATAATGAACAATGAATACTGATTTTAGGCTAGTAAAGAGATAGGAACGTTTGATTTTGATTTTTTGAGTTTTCGTTGGAGAAATGGGAAAAAACAATTTTGGGTCCGGGGATAAGGCCAGATCTTTGCAAATTTTAAGTTGGGGCGAGGTAGGCAATAGTCTTAATGCTTTTGATTGGATATATGGATGGATCAGAACGAAAAGGAGCTGAAAAGGGCAAGGATGAACATGGATCCTTTTCAAACAGGCGAAAACATGAAAAACTAAATGAATTCAAAGGCAGAGCACTGTGAACAATGGATTCAACCTCATCTACTCATTCATTTAATTTAAGAAGCATCAGTGAGAAATGGCATACATTAAACATGAAGAACTTACAGTAAACAGAGAGAAAACACCATCAAGAACAGAACACCACAAGAATCCCAACAGGTGCCGCAAAACCTCTGATCTTTCCTTAGCCAAAATATGAAAAAATATGTACAATGGTGCCAAAAGTTTCCCAAGAGTCCAACCTCTCCAACCCCTGAGGTAAAACTCAAGGCCACATCAAACCATGCTCAGCCTCGTAGCTAGCCCTACGAGGACAGGAGAGGGCTCTCTCCGTCAATCTCGATAAAATGAGCAATAGGGTGCGAGATGACTTTAAAAGGGAACTGATTTTAGGCTAGTAAAGAGATAGGTATGTTTGATTTTGATTTTTTGGGTTTTCGCTGGAGAAATGGAAAAACAAATTTTGGGTCCGGGGATAAGGTCAGACCTTTGCAGAATTCGAGTTGGGGCGAGGTAGGTGAATGTCTTGATGCTTTTAATTGGATATACGGACAGATCAGACCGACGAGGAGCTGAAGAGGGCAAAGAAGAACTTGGATCCTCTTCAAACAGTCGAAAACATATAGAACTAAATGAATTCAAAGGCAGAGCACGGTAAACGATGGATTCAACCTCATCTACTCATTCAATTTAGTTCAGAAGCATATGAAAGGAATGGCATACATTAAACATGAAAAACTTACAGTAAACAGAGAGAAAACACCATCAAGAACAAAACACCACAAGGATCCCAACAAGTTCCGCAAAACCTCTGATCTTTCCTTAGCCAAAATATGAAAAATATGTACAATGGTGCCAAAAGTTTCCCAAGAGTCCAACCTCTCCAACCTCTGAAAATGATTGAGAAATTACATCATATAGAGCATCCTAACCCCTTCCCACACCTCTAGGGGTCGAATTCCTTCTTCAGGGATCAGTTTCAACCAAATTCTAATCAAGGAACTAAAATCTAGGCAGCTAACAACTTACCTCTAAAAGAGTGGAAACTGATTCATTTACATGATTTTCACTTTTTTGAGAGTGAATCTTCTAGAATAGGTAAAAATAAGCCAAAGTTACATGCCAACCATCAATTTACATCATGAAAACCCAAAAATTTCATCCACAAGCAAAACTGGGCCAAACTGGCCGAAATTCTGAGCTGGAAGTTGAAAATTTGACCAAAAATCTCTATGGGTAGCGCCCCTGATTTGTATGGGTAGCGCGCCTTTCAACCTGATTTTGAAGTACTTCCCGACATCAAAATTGAGCTCATGATAGATCGTTGGAAAGCCCTAGATGTTGGCTATCCAACCCAAGTGGAATTTCCCAATTTGGAGCTCATTTGCCCCTCCAAAACTTCATTCTCCCAGAAGTACTTCCTGCTGGTGCAAAAAGTTGCAGCAAGGTGGTTTTCATGGTGTTTTTGAGCCTTTTGACCATCCAGAACCTGATGAAATGCTTCAGCCCTGCTTGAGCATACATAACTTACCATGAAAAATCCAAAAAAGCAAATATTTCCTTCAGAAAGTGTCCCAATCGTATGGGTAGCGCGCGGCGCGCTACCCATAGAACTGAAAACTCTGTTTTAGGACCAAAAAATTTCAAAATGACAAAACTTTCTCCGAATTTGCTCAAATTCGGAGCGGAGACCCTCCATCATGTATCATGACCAGCCAACGAAGCCTCGGCCAAAATCCGAAGTGGATCAAGCCTCTTTCGCCGTTTTAGTGCTCGGCTCAACCTCCTCTTCAGAATCTTCATTCTCGCTTTGCAAATGTGCATGCGGGCCCAATAGCAATGTTTCATGTGACGAAGCATGTCTTTGTCTCGATTGAGACCCCTTCCACCCTTGTGAGGCCTCCGTGGCACATTACCCTCTGTTGTGAAATCACTGTCCGACTCCTGCTCATAAACTGACTCTGTCTCTGACATGGCTTCGAAAAGAAGTTGTCTGCAATATGTGTGTTGATATTGGTGTAGTGAATTCAAAGGCTTCAATGCATTCTCAAAACCCAAATATATTGCATATGTACCAAAACATCATAAGCAAACAAGTGATAGTGGTAATAGCTCTGTTTTAGTGGCATAGAAACAGTCTTTGTTTTTGGATCACAAGTGAATTTGACAAATGAGTAGACAGTGCAAATGTAGTATACAGCCCTTTGTAATGCTGGCCAAAGATTTGTCAATGGACTGTGTTTGTCAATAGGAAACAGTGGCAATGAAACAATAGCAATGACAACATATGGTGAATGGAAAACAACTAAGTGAAAACATGAGACTATATGGATAAGTCAACATGATGCTATGTGAAAACACGAAAGGATGTGATAGCAGTGATAGAATGGCTAAAAGGCATGAGGATAATGTACATAATGTGCTAGGGCGCGACAAGCAATATAAGCATGAGCACATATACCAATCACGAAAATTCACAAACCCTTCACTAAACTGTCACTATATCTTTTAAAACCTTGAGAATTGAATTTGGCATGAACATATGGTTTATAGATTTCTCCTCAAGCAATGCTTGTTTCCCAACTTCAAAAATACCAAAACCCCTTTCAAAAATCACTGAGCAATGATTAAAAACCTGTTTGCAAGTGGATGGAGGCGATTTGAAATGAAACTGGGCGCAAAACAACAATTTATGGGCTCTGTCGCTCTATGGGTAGCGCCCCTGCCCAATGGGTAGCACGCAGCTCTATGGGTAGCGCCCATGCAATTTTACATTGGCTGTAGGTGCCCAATGGGTAGCGCGCTCTTGTGTGGGTAGCGCGCAACTCCTATGGGTAGCGCGCACTTTTCTATGAGTAGCTACATAGTGCATTTTGCAGGAAGCTTTTGGAGGCCTTCTCGGTGTCCAAATTAGGCGTGTGATAGCATAGTGAATTTTGCAGGAAGCTTTTGGAGGCCTTCTTGGTGTTCAAATTAGGCACGTGATAGCTCGTTGGAAATATCTTGGAGTCTACTTTCCAACCCAAGTAGAATTTTTCAATTTGGATTTTATTTACCCTGTCAAAAATCAAATCTCCCAAGACTGGTCAAAATGAACAGAATGAGGCTGCCTCAAGGCAGAGCGCTGTTGTAGTCAACGTTTGAAGGTCTTCCTCAACTCAAAATTGAGCTCATGATAGCTCATTGGAAATTTATTTTTGTCTAGTTATCATTTGACTCATCAAGCAAGTCATTTGGCCAACCATGCTAGGAGAAATCTTGATTTTCCCAAGGTCACTTCAGAGGTGCATTCAATTCTCCTGAGGCAACGGTATTTTTGACATTGCTCTAAAACCATGATACCTGTGTAAAAAGTGAGGGAGGTTTTTTGTCCTTGGAAAGTTGTGGACAAAAACCTCTCTCAGTTTTCCAAAATTCATCTTTTATTGCTCTGAAACATCATTTGAGTGAAACTTATGCCGATGTGTGAAACAAGGGATTTTGTCGAAATGAAGCGAAATGAAGGAGATAAGGGGCTTCTAAATTCTTGGGGAAATTTTTGGAAGTAGGGAGAGATGTTAGGAAGTAGGGGAAAGTGGAATCTCAGAGATTGAGTGAGGGGAAGGGGTCCAAAAGGGCAAAACACAGGCCTAGCCTAGAAAATTGCCAAGTTGTGGCAAGAAACTAGGGTTTGTGGAAAAATGAGGAATTTGGGGGATCTCAGTGATGGGAAGTGTTTAATGAGGTAAATTAAGGATAGGGGAAGGTGTGTGAGAATCAGGATACAAGTTTTTTCGATGATTTGACCATCCAAGAAAAATTACCTCCAAAACCCTAGGAGAGGGAAATGGACCTTACCTAGGCACAACCGAAGCATGAACAAGCTGTAAAATGACCCAATGGAACTTGACATGATGATGAAAACCCTCTGAATGATGGTACACTCAGCTGAATGGTGACATGGACTGACATTTGGACCACTTTGGAAGGAATGAAAGCAAACCTTAGACCTAATGCCTAGTGACCAAATTTTGCTTGAAGACTGATTGAAATGACAAAATTTGACCTTGACACCTTAAAATCACTTTGTAAGAGCATGTTTGATCACTGAAGGAAAGCTGCAAAGGCTGACTCTAACATTGGCTCCAATGGGGATGGTAGCTCCTTGGAGGTGCCAAGAATGGCAGATCTTTGGGAGAGCAGACCAGTGCCTTATCCATTGGGCAATGGAAACAAAAACTCAAACTGAAATGCATGACTGAAAACTAATGACTTGACGAAACAAATTGACTCTCACTCAACTAAGAACTGACTCAATACTTAAACACAACCGACAAACTGGAAACATGCTTAAAGTAGAGCTTATTCAATACAACCTACTCTAATTGTGTTTTACACTACCCGATCAAGTGTAATGGAACAGCCAATGCAACCATGTAAGCATGTTGGCTGTTGTTTGATTTCTTCCCACATGCTTGCTTGTGAACAACAAGAAAGAACTACTGAAAGGCAACTCCCATGGAAACTTTGAACCAAGTGGACTGCTGATAAACTTGCAAAGCACAAATTGACTGGATGACTGCAAGAATACTGCGAAAGGATCTTCATAAACATAGCTCTGGTCCAGATAATCTCCATACCTTGATCTTAAAATTTTCCTCACATCTGCGGTGCTTCTCTTTGGTGATTGCAGCAAGCTTTCAAAAGGATCTTGAAATTCATGAAAAACCAAACTCTGTTGCTGATTCCAAACTGAACAAAATTCTCCTTCATCAATCTCCTCATATGAATGGAAATCTTGACATGTGCTATGCAATGAAAAATCTGTTAAACAAGAGAATGAAGGTGACCTTTGAATAAGATTATCATCAACATTCTTTTCCGGCACATGGTTAGCTAATGAAGGAAAACTTTTACAGCAAACATCATCCAACACACGAGCAATAGGATCATCAAAAACTTGAGAAGACTGCTGCACTGTATCCCTTGAAACTGTATGACATCCTACTAGCTGTTCCTCTTTTCCTTGAGATATATTACAAAGATTCTACCTTATAAACTGAAATGTTTCGAAACAAAAGGGTATAGAATTTTCCTGCATCATCAAATCATGTATTTCATCTTCCACAACTTCATCTGTAATCTGACCTTCAATTGCATTGGATGGCTGCAAATCTGATGCTACAAGCTGCTCATCTGAAGATTTACTATGCAATTTATCTCTCAAAAACTGAAATGATTCAAAACAGAATGGTACGGAGTCACCTTGTATCATTTGATCACCTGTACCAGCTTCCATGTCCTCATCTGCAACTTGAAAATCAATGGCTTTCGAGGGCTGAAAATCTGAATATGAGAAGTCTTGAACAAGGTTTTCATTGCGCTCAAGATGGTCCAGATCAAGGCTTGTTGGCAGTTGATTTCTGATTGCATGGTAGTTATCTCTGATGAACTGAAACGAATCAAAACAAAAAGGCAAAGATCCTTCACTTACTTCAAAATTTGCTGCACTTTCCTCATCATTGTCATAGCTGATATGCATCAGTTGATCACTGTAGTCAAGCTGCTGAAAGTGAACTTCCTCCTCGCACAAACTAGCTGCTGATTCATTTGCAAGGTTAGCTTCTGTTTGGAGAACATAATCATCATCATACTGATCAAACTGAGGCAATTCATCATGAAACATACACATCATATCAACAACTCTCTCTTCTTCACAATGATCTATAAAACAATCACTATGACAATTGGGATCAGAAACAAAATGTTTTGGATCAGCAACTTGTTCTTGAATGTCATTTTCATTTTTTTCAGTCATTTTCCGCACCATCTCTTCTACTGCATTTACGAAAAGACCGAAGCTTTTCTCCTAAAGTGTGAGTCGCTCGAAAACACTTTTTCTTTCTTCCTTCAACCTTGCCCTCAAGACTGCGCAATGAGCCTCTACATTCACTGCCTTGTTCTGCATCTCGTGAAGTGTTGCAATATTCTTTTCTCTCAGCTGAAACTCCATTTCCGGATCAAAGGCACCCAGGTAGTGCAAGAGAGCAGATCTAGGAGAAGGTCTTATATCAACTGGCATCAAATAATAAACTTACAACCGCAAAATTGTTGTACTGCCTCCTTCGGTGCGTTCTTTTTTTGTCGATTATATCAGCAATCAACAAAAGTTTCGTCCGATCATCCACCCGCTGGCGAAAATTGTGACGAATCATTGAAATCTGAGATGCTCGCATCAGGCAAGGCTTTGAACCAACTCTTCACTTGGCCTTGCAAAGAAAGAGCAAAAAGCCTAATACTAACATCTTCATCATCAACCTCGAAAAAATCCAGAAAAGTCTCGACATTCTGCACATGTTGCTCAGCGTTGACATTGCTGCTTTCACCATCAAATCTTGGTAGATATAGGTCATAATTTGCAGGAAAAACATGAAGAACAGAAGGTAAAACAAGAGGTTTGTACCGATCTGGAATTTTACAAGATGTAGGGGTATGTACAAGAGCTGCGGGATCAGCTTGATGTTCTGGCTCATCACTCTGAAGAGAGTCAACATAAGATGTGGGAAAAGTAAGGAGACCAGGATCAAAGGGAAACTCAACATTTACACTTTTTGAATGGGTCGAGTGAAGATTTTGATCACCTTTCTCATACAACAAACTCTGAAAAACTTTCAAGACAGCTTCAAGACCAGCAAAGAAGTAATTTACAAGAAAGCAAACTAGATCCTGAATACCATTCCACTTTAGATATCTGAACTTTGTGTAAGATCCTTTCATTTTCGCAGAGAAAGAGTCAGTTCTCCAGTGGAGTCTCTACAGGAGTCACCAGGTGAATGATTTCAGCCTTCTTATGTCTGATCGTTGTCCACCATCAACCATCAGATCTGATCCTGATACACGTACTGGGGCAAGACAATCTACAAGTCGAGTGTCATATTCACAAGCTAGATCGGAGATGGACTGAAGCAGCGTTTATCTACTATGCACTCGCAGAGAAATGTGCAGTTCGAAGGCTACCTGGCGTGACTTCAGGCTCCGTCTATAGCTCATGAAACAAATGACATCAACAAGCAAACCAGTTCTCCCCCAGTATGGTCGCCACTATGTTAGCGCTCAAATCTACCTCAGGCTGAAATGAGGTAAAACTCAGGGCCACATCAAACCACGCTCAGCCTCGTAGCTAGCCCTACGAGGACAGGAGAGGGCTCTCTCCGTCAATCTCGATAAAATGAACAATAGGGTGCGAGATGACTTATAATGGGAACTGATTTTAGGCTAGTAAAGAGATAGGTATGTTTGATTTTGATTTTTTGGGTTTTCGCTGGAAAAATGGGAAAACAAATTTTGGGTCCGGGGATAAGGTCAGACCTTTGCAGATTTCGAGTTGGGGCGAGGTAGGTGACTGTCTTGATGCTTTTAATTGGATATACGGACGGATCAGACCGACGAGGAGCTGAAGAGGGCAGAGAAGAACTTGGATCCTCCTCAAACAGTAGAAAAAATATAGAACTAAATGAATTCAAAGGCAGAGCACGGTAAACAATGGATTCAACCTCATCTACTCATTCAATTTAGTTTCAGAAGCATATGAAAGGAATGGCATACATTAAACATGAAGAACTTACAGTAAACAGAAAGAAAACACCATCAAGAGCAAAACACCACAAGGATCCCAACAAGTGCCACAAAACCTCTGATCTTTCCTTAGCCAAAATATGAAAAATATGTACAATGGTGCCAAAAGTTTCCCAAGAGTCCAACCTTCCAACCTCTGAAAAGGATAGAGAAATTACATCATATAGGCCTCATAACCTCTTCCCTCACCTCTAGGGGTTGAATTCCATCTTCAGGGATCAGTTTCAACCAAATTCTAATCAAGGAACTAGAATCTAGGAAGCTAACAACTTACCTCTAAAAGAGTGGAAACTGATTCATTTACATGATTTTCACTTTTTTGAGAGTGAATCTTCTAGAATAGGTAAAAATAAGCCAAAGTTACATTCCAACCATCAATTTACATCATGAAAACCCAAAAATTTCATCCACAAGCAAAACTGGTCCCAACTGGCCGAAATTCTGAGCTGGAAGTTGAAAATTCAGCCAAAAATCTATGTGGGTAGCGCGCCTGGGCTGTATGGGTAGCACGCCTTTCAGCCTGATTTTGAGGCACTTCCTGGCATCCAAATTGAGCTCATGATAGCTCATTGGAAAGCCCTAGATGTTGGCTATCCAACCCAAGTGGCATTTCCCAATTTGGAGCTCATTTGATCCTCCAAAACTTCATTCTCCCAGAAGTACTTCCTGCTGGTACAAAAGGTGGCAGCAAGGTGGTTTTCATGGTGTTTTTGGGCCTTTTGACCATCCAGAATCTGATGAAATGCTTCAGCAATGCCTGAGCATGCATAACTTACTATGAAAAACCCAAAAATGCAAATATTTCCTTCAGCAAGTGTCCCGAAAAAAAGTGAGCACATCGACGCGCTACCCGTATAGCGGAAAAATCTGTTTTTGGACCAAAATATTTCAAAATGACAAAAATTTCTCCGAATTTGCTCAAATTTGGAGCGAAGACCCTCCATCATGTATCATGCCCAGCCAACGAAGCCTCGGCCAAAATCCAGAGTGGATCAGGCCTTTTCCTCCGTTTTAGTGCTTCGCTCAACCTCCTCTTCAGAATCTTCATTCTTGCTTTGCAGATGTGCATGCGGGCCCAATAATGACCTTTCATGTGACGAAGCATGTATTTGTCTTGATTGAGACCCCTTCCACCTCGTAGTGGGCCCGTGCACATTACCCTCTGCTGTGGAATCACTGTCATACTCCTGCTCATAAACTGAATCCGTCTCTGACATGGCTTTGAAAACAAGATGTCTGCAATATGTATGTTGATATAGGTGTAGTGAAGTCAAAAGTTTCAATGTATTCTCAAAACCCAAATATGTTGCATATGTACCAAAGCATCATAAGAAAATAAGTCACAGTGGTAATAGCTCTGTTTAGTGGCATAGAAACAGTCTTTGTTTTTGGATCACAAGTGAATTTGACAAATGAGTAGACAGTGCAAATGTAGTATACAACCCTTTGTAATGCTGGCCAAGGATTTGTCAATGGACTGTGTTTGTCAATAGGAAACAGTGGCAATGAAACAATAGCAATGACAAAATATGGTGAATGGCAAAAAACTAAGTGAAAACATGAGACTATATGGATAAGTCAACATGATGCTATGTGAAAACACGAAAGGATGTGATAGCAGTGATAGAATGGCTAAAAGTTTATATATCTACATAGTAAAGGGTACATGTTATACAACCATAATATATTTAATCACGAAAATTTACAAACCCTTCACTAAACTGTCACTATATCTTTTAAAACCCTGAGAATTGAATTTGGCATGAACATATGGTTTATAGATTTCTCCTCAAGCAATGCTTGTTTCCCAACTTCAAAAATACCAAAACCTCTTTCAAAAATCACTGAGCAATGATTAAAAACCTGTTTGCAAGTGGATGGAGGCGATTTGAAATGAAACTGGGCGCAAAACAACAATTTCTGGGCTCTGTCGCTCTATGGGTAGCGCCCCTGCCCAATGGGTAGGGCGCAGCTCTATGGGTAGCGCCCATGAAATTTTACATTGGCTGTAGGTGCCCAATGGGTAGCGCGCTCTTGTGTGGGTAGCGCGCAGCTCCTATGGGTAGCGCGCACTTTTCTATGAGTAGCTACATAGTGCATTTTGCAGGAAGCTTTTGGAGGCCTTCCCGGTGTCCAAATTAGGCGTGTGATAGCTCGTTGGAAAGCTCTTGGAGTCTACTTTCCAAACCAAGTTTAATTTTACAATTTAGATTTCATTTACTCTATTAAAAATCAAATCTCCCAAGACTGGTCAAAATGAACAGAATGAGGCTGCCTCAAGGCAGAGCACTGTTGCAGTCAACTTTTGAAGGTCTTACTCAACTCCAAATTGAGCTCATGATAGATCATTGGAAAGGTATTTCTGTCTAGTTATCATTTGATGCATCCAGCAAGTCATTTGGCCAACCATTCTAGGAGAAATCTTGATTTTCCCAAGGTCACTTCATAGGTGCATTCAATTCTCCTGAGGCAACGGTATTTTTGACATTTCTCTAAAACCATGATACCTGTGTAAAAAGTGAAAGAGGTTTTTCTTCCTTGGCATGTTGTGGACAAAAACCTCTCTGAGTTTTCCAAAATTCATCTTTTATTGCTCTGAAAAATCTTTTGAGTGAAACCGATCCCGATGTGTGAAACAAGGGATTTTGTCGAAATGAAGAGAAATGAAGGGGATAAGGGGCTTCTAAATTCTTTGGGAAATTTTTGGAAGTAGGGAGGGATGTTAGGAAGTAGGGAAAAGTGGAATCACAGAGATTGAGTGAGGGGAAGGGGTCCAAAAGGGAAAAACACAGGCCTAGCCCAGAAAATTGCCAAGTTGTGGCAAGAAACTAGGGTTTGTGCAAAAATGAGGAATTTGGGGAATATCAGTGATGGGAAGTGTTTAATAAGGTATATTAAGGATAGGGGAAGGTGTGTGAACATCAGGATACAAGTTTTTTTAATGATTTGACCATCCAAGAGAAATTACCTCCAAAACCCTAGGAGAGGGAAATGGACCTTGCCTAGGCACAACTGAAGCATGAACAAGCTGTAAAATGACCCAATGGAACTTGACATGATGATGAAAACCCTTTTAATGATAATAGACTCAGCTGAAAGGTGACATGGACCGACATTTAGACAAATTTGAAAAGAGTGAAAACACACCCTAGACCTAATGCCTAGTGACCAAATTTTGCTTGAAGACTTATTGAAATGACAAAATTTGACCTTGACACTTTAAAATCACTTTGTAAGAGCATGTTTGATCACTGGAGGAAGGCTGCAAAAGCTGACTCTAACAGGTGCAACTATTCGAGAATAATGTTCTATAAATATTCTATAGTAACCATAAAATCCAAGAAAGCTATGTGCCTCTGTCTATGTGGTAGGTGTGAGTATTAACAAGATTATTTGAATTTCAGCTGGGTCCACCTGAATTCCAGCTGCTGAAATATAGTGGCCTAATATAACTCCTTCATTCATCATCATATGACACTTTTCATTGCTTAAACAAAGCCTAGTGTCAATACATCTTCGCAACACTTTTTATAAGTTTTTCAATGCTGGCTCAAAGTCATCCCCATAAGGTGTGAAGTCATCCATATATACTTCGAGACCTTCATTTATTAAGTCTGCAAAGATGCTAAGAATGGCCCTTTGGAATGTAGCAGGGGCATTGCATAGGCCAAAAGGTAAGACTCAGTAGGAAAATGTCCCCCCAAGGACATGTAAAAGTAGTTTTGTCTTGGTCTTCAGGGGCAATCTGAATTTGATTGTACCCACTGAAGCCATCTAGGAAAGAAAAAAATTTATTTCCTACCAATGTGTCTAATACCTGGTCAATGAAAGGAAGGGGAAAGTGGTCCTTCTGTGTTGCCTTGTTAAGTTCACGATAATCTACACATATTCTCCACTTTCCATTCTTTTTTGGTACCACTACTACTGGAGAGACCCACTTACTATCATATATTGGGTAGATGAAATTAACATCCAATAGTTTTTGTAGTTCAACTTTCACAATATCTTTAAGGTGAGGGTTTAGTCTTGTTTGGGGTTGGCGAATGGGTCTCACATCTTTTTCAATATAGATGTGGCGTGTGCACAATTGAGGATCAATTCCTTTCATATCGGGGTAATCCCATGCAAAGGCTTCTTTGTATTTCCGCAATAGTTGGACCAACTTCTCTTCTTGTTTAGCAGTCATATTTTTGTTAATGTTTAGAGTTTTTCCTGGCTCAATTTCTACAATCTTGCTATTATACACAGAAGTAGTGGGTATTACTTAATCAAGAATGTCTTTCAAAGGATCTTCTTCTTCTTTATTATCAAATGCTGCCTTGATCATGTGACATTGCAAATGATATATGATTTGTGGTTTATTAACAAAACTATTAATGATATCATCCTCTGTTTGATCTTTAAAATCAAGAGCATTTTCTATAGTTAGAGGTGATCTCATATTTTCCATAAGATATGATACATGTGGTTTTATTGTTTTGATTATTGATAGACTTGGCTAGGCTGGGGGGTATAAAGCTAAATTATTGACACATTTGCCCCTTGTTATTGTCATGTTGCCTTGTCGGCATCCAATATAAGCATCGGCAGTTGCCAACCAAGGTCTACCTAAGATTAACGGGTGTCCATCTAGTCGGTTCTTTGGATTGATAACCAGGAAGTCAGCAAGGTATTTCCAGGAATCTACAGATACCATTACATCTTGTAGTGTACCCTATAGTTTGACTACTGATCGGTTAGCCAATTCCAATAAGGTTGTTGTTGGTTCTAGTGATGTAATGCCAAGTTTTTGACAGGTAGTAGTTGTTAGGATATTGATTGTTGCTCCCAAATCAACTAAGGCATTTGGAAATGATTGTCCATTGATTTGCACTGTCACTATAGGATTTCTTGGGTCTTCATATTTGATAGGAGTTTCCATCCTTAATAATAAGTCAGATAAAGTACCGACTATTTGGACAGTTGGATTGGTGGTTGGTATCCTCTTTGGCTTCTTTATACATAATTCCTTAATGGTTTTTTCATATATAGGAATATCTTGAATAGCTTGGAGGAGAGGGATTTTTATACATAATTTTTTTAATTCTCCTAGAAGATCAAAATTGGGCTGTTCTAATGGGCGTCGTATGATTAATCATTCTGGGAATGGTGGAGAGGAAGTTGTTACTTGTTGTTGATATTGTTGTTGAACTTCCTTTTCTTTCTGTAATGTTTGTTCTACAGGTAACGGATCTTCAACATGAAAATTGTTGTTTCTCTCTGTTTCTACTATGCGTCTAGACCTTAATTGAAGATCATTGCACTACCTCAGTTCAGTTTCTAATTCTGGGGGCTCCATTATTTGGACAGACTGAACTAGCTTATTGTTTGGGTTTGGGTTGGGCTGGGCTGGGAGTTGCGGTCTTAAGTTGGTTTGGGGATTTGTATAGGGAGCTGGCAGTGTAGGTTGAGAGAGAGGGATTGTTCCAGCTGGCTGATTTGTAGGTCTTTGCCAGTTTGACTGCGAGGCATGACTCTATGAGGTGGAGGGGGACCATTGTGTTGGATAGTTATTGTTTTTCCAAAACGGTGGACAGAAAGGAAAGCTAGGCCAATTATTTTGATTTGTTTGATTTGGCCAAGATGTTGTAGGGAATGTTTGTTGTGACCAATTGGGGAAAGGCGGTTGATTTTTCCACATTCCACTATATTGCTGAGCATTGTATTGAGGAGGCTGAAAAGAATAAAATGGATCAGTTGGCATACCTGATTGTCGTGGCTACCATTGTCGGCATTGATTAAGAAGACATACCACTTCTGATTCTTCTTCTACCTCCTTATAAACTGCTTTTAGGCCAAGAAGCAAGGGACATCCTTCTGTAGGGTGATATTTCATGCAAATGGCACAGGCTTTGATTACATCCAATGGAAATTCTTTGTGGCTGTGTTTCTTTCTGCATCTAGGACAAAATATTGCCAAATTCTGCTTTGCTTCTGCTTGCTTCTACTTGACTTGCATAATATCGAACTGCGTTGTTAGAGTCCCAAGTATTTCTGTCTTAAAATCTTCCAGCAGGTTTCCAATCTCTGCATGAGTCACACCTTCATTGGAGGTCTTGTTGTCTCTTGTAATCATATCACGTTATGTTGATTTTAGCCTTGTATTTCCCCTTGAACTCCTGATACATAAATCAATGATGTCAGCATAACTTTCTCGATATATATCACCTTTTCCCATAATATTCAATTTTTCAACCCATTGATCTTTCATTCCCCTAATTAATGTAGTTTTCAACACATTATCAGGTAAGGGTAAGGATGCATAGGGAGATCTCTAAAGATTGTATTGAAACCGTTCCACATATTCTTCCAAGGTTTCATTTGGTTTTGCTATTATTTGGAATATTTCATCCTTTAGTTCCCGAGACCTGCAATAGTCTTGATATTTCTTTAATAACGCAGCCTTCATATGATCCCAATTAGTTATGACACCCCCACCTAATCCCATAAACCATTGTAAGGCTTCCCATTTTAATGTATAAGGGAATAGTTTTAGTTTTTTGGGATCGTTGGTATAATCATATCCCCTACATAACACATCAAATTCAAACAAAAACGCATCTGGGTCTTCTGATGTTAAGCCATGAAATGTGGGAATATGTTGAAGGGGAATGGCCTTCATAGGCGCATTGACTGAAGTATCTACTATAGGGTATTGCAGCGTAGATGTTTGCTGGGGTGTATGATGATTCTGATTTTGGTTTTGGGCCATTTGGTCAAAAATTTGCCAATATCCTTCCGAGATCTCCAAGGAATTCCTAGGCTGACTAGCAGGGATAGGAATGGCTTTGAAACAACTATCCTTGCCTGGAATAATGAGTATTCCTTGTTGTCCTACTGTTTGAGGTGATTCAGGACCTTGATTTTGACTGAGTTTAACAACACTTCCTTTATCCGGACTATTTACTTTTTGGACCATTTTAATAGGAGATATTGAGTCTCCTGATTCTCCTGTTTCCTCTTCTCCTTCATGGAGATTACTAGAGTTCCCTTCTTGAGGGGAAATTATGCAAGGATTCTCAATTTCTTGCTCAATTCCCTCTGTCTAACTGTGTATCTCAGCAAAGGCTTCAGATGGTGACTCTGTAGCCTGAAGGGAACTAGTAGGCTGTCTAGAAATAGCTTTTCTAAATCCTACTGATGGCTGAGATTCAGTTCTTTTAAGGATTTTTTCAATAAAGGTTGTTTTCCCAAGGGTCACCGGTCCCTTAGGTTTTTCAATTTTAGGAGGAATTTTGTTTTGCTTAGTTGGTCTATTCATTCAAGAAAAAAAACCTTCATTCCTACCCAAAGAAAGAAGCTTACCTACTTCTGCTGTGAAGTGGGCTGTGAGCAAGTGTGTTTCTTTCCTAGTGCCCAGGTTCTTACCTTCCATCTTTAAAACCCAATTCTTGGCAAGCAGAAGAAAATCAACTGTGCATCACTCCTTTAAAATGGCATACGCTCTCCCCCGCAACGGCGCCAAAATGTCGAGCCATAAAAAGGTATCTTTCAAACACCTAATTAGCTTACATTAATCATCAATCCGGGAGCGACTTTTTATTTCAAGAGTGTACTCTGTCTGAGGCTGCAATTATCTAAGAGTAATGCTGTGAAGATGTAGTACAAAATTCTGAATACAATAATAAACAAATGCTTGTAAAGGAACCTAATTACAAATGGAAATGCTCTGAAACTTTTAATTAAATCAAACTATAAAACATCGATCAGGGATACAGTAGAAATAACTCTTTCCCTTAGAAATTGATGCAAGATAACCAATCTGGGGACTTGGAAGCAATAACCAGTGTCCTCTAAAGTTGGTGATCTTAAAACAATCAGAATGAAATCAAACTTGAACTACTTGCTGATAAAGATAACTGAAAGGAGCTGCAAAGGCTAAAAAGGAACAGCAATCTTGTAACTCCTACACATACACAACAACTGTAACCAAATTATCTACTAAATTAAAGCTATGAATCAGAAATAAGCAATAACTAGAAATGGAACAGCAATATAATTTGAACAGAAATTACAAACTTAAATAACTTCAATCTATCACTGGCCAATACTACAGATCAATCGATCACAAAGAATCGTAAACTAAGAGAATAAAAACTTAGAGTTGAATACAGAACAGTAAAGCTTCAAAATGATAGTAGAATAAATGAAAACCAGATGTCTTTCTTGCAAAGAGTAAAATAGCAATGCAATTCGTTAATGAATCAACAATCAATCAACTCTGCAATCGAAATAAACTGTAAACACAACTTCACACAACAGTAAACAAAGGTTAAGAATACAAACAACAAAGTAATTCCACCAGAGCCAGGCCCTTAGCGCCAGTGAAATACTGCTAGACTACTTCAGATCTTAAGAAATGAAACGAAACATGTGCTTGATATTAATTAAGCATAAAGTATTACAGAGGCCGTTCTCTCAAAGCCGAGAGTCAATAAACATAGTATTGCAGAGGAAATGTCTGAATATAAGAACTTTTTCTGACCAACTGACTCCTTGATCACTAAAGTACATTGCTTTATATATCAAATCCTGATGGACAAGATGAGGAATAAGATGATTTTGAACAGCGATCCCTCAGGATCGAAGGATCCTGAGGGATTCGCTCCCCTTTGTTTAGTTATCAACTTGTCTGTTTTGACCAAGGCCGAGCTGTCCCCTGCCTTTTCTTGGCAATTCATTCAGATCTCCTTGCCTTTGGCTGGATGTGGTTCAACGCTGATGGAGCAACAGTTACATTGATCTCAGCCTTGCCTTTGGTACAACTGTTCGCTTCGTCTAATCCCTGTTTTATCAACAAAAAGCATCCTTTAGTCATCTTTTTACAATGAACATAAATATTTCTAATCCCATCATAATTCTTATAATAAATTACCTTCTTGAGGAAAAAAGGAGTATGTCCATAGTAAAAGAATGAGAAAATATATAGTAATTTCATACCTTTTTCACTGCCCAACAGGTGGCTTCACCAGGGAAGAGATCTCCACATCCGCCAGCAATGCTGCCTTCCGTAAAACATCAAGCCATTCACAGATGAGGTACTGTGTGATGTTTCTCCTCTTGATCTTTGTGATGTATTTTTAGGCCAATCATACTTTTGGAAGCGACATGCTATATATGAGTCTCGGCCTTGTGTTGTTATTGTTAATTTGGGAAATAAAATGTACAGGATACTATAGGTAGTACCGCCTCTTGCCATCTCTTTGACTACTGCCAAACAACGCAGTAAGATTATTTCCCAAACTAGGAAATTTATTTTCATTAATATTCACCCACATGGAAAGAAGAAGGTTATGGCCACAACCTAAAAATAGGACTCCCCTGCACGGCATTAGAATATGGAAAAAGTTGTGGAGGAATACGAGGAAATTTTCTCCTCACCCACAAAGGTTCCTCTACATTGTCAAGTTAAGCACTCCATTGATCTGACGCCAGGCGCGTCGTCACTTGATGTTGCCATACCGCATGCAACCACACGGAAAAAATTCACACATGTACTCTCTAAGGCTGATGAAGCAACCAAATTTATTGAACGCATCCAATACGTCCTCCAGCAGGTCCATGACATATTTGACAAATCTAATACTAAGTTCAACATAATTTGCCTCATCTCATGGAGGAACTCAATGCAATGGGGGGAGGAATGATCTAGGTGGATATTAGTGGCCACCCACCTATCCCATTTGGATCCCCACCATCGTTTCTTTTATTTTTTCAGTTTCAGCACAACTTACTATTTTAGTAGTTTTTTGAGTCCTGAACTTCCGGAGTCGTTTTGAGGCCCTAAACAACATTTTTTGGGAAACACAGGAGAAAAAATTGTGTTCCTTTGATGTTTTTCACATCAAAAGTTGTATTCCTTGGATATTTATTTCTAACGAGGTATTGAATGCATAAAAAAAAGATCATATGCCAAAGTTACGTCCCTGGGAAGTTGAAGTACCAATTTACCCAAATAGGGCCCATAG